>JACJUY010001487.1:0-40768 GCA_014220935.1 Platorchestia sp. MABIK | reverse complement strand
TGTACATCTTTGTTCATTTCTATTTCAGTGATATATGTCAGATTCTTTTAATGAGCTGATGATGGGTTTTAGCCCGAAACGTTCTCAGTATAATGAAATTTTTATCAGTGATTTTTGCTCTCCTATTTTTATTTATATTTAAATTGATATATACAGTGTAATATTAATACCAAAATTAATATTATATCGATATTGATATATACAGTGTAATATTAATATCAGTATACGTAGCTGAACGCAGCAACTGATGGCAACGCGCATAAACAAAATTGTGCGTACACATTTTTTGGCGAACGCTTTCCTCGTCGCAAAAATACGTAGAATAAAAAATTTGCCTTTCGCCTGCCGTCGCTGTTATGTCGGCTGAAAATTCCTCCAGTTTTATTTGAATTGAAGTGAGAAAGTGAATAAAGACAGCAGCTTACGTCATCTCGGTGACTCGGCGCAGGACAAATCCATTTTACTTCCACGACTCAACGACAGGAATATTTTCATCGTCTTTTACGTCCTTGATCTAGAGACTATGTAAGGGATTTATTTTCACATTCACGATTCAGAATAAGTGTCAACTTCGAGAAAACTTCAGAAGGACTCAAAATTTCCGAAATTTTCCGAAGGACTAAAAATTTTCGAAATTTTTCAGAAGGGTTCAGCATTTCTGGATTTAAAAAAAAAATCTTCTGAAAGATTAAAAAAAGGATCTGATGGGAATGTAATATTAGATATTTTCACCGATTTAGAATAAGCTGAAAGAAATAATTGCCGCGATAACCATGCATAAATTGCCAAGAAACGTCTTTTGTTGACCGATTTTCGTGGAGAATATCAAATCTAACTTTGCAAGAGGATTATCGCGTATTTTTCTTATTTACAAGCGTTCGTGTGGAGTTAGGAGCTGATATGCACTCACGCCTCTGTGTTAAAATATCAAGTTTATTCTTAAAATAGCATGTTTTGAGAAGCTCCCAATTGCGTGTTTAAATAGGCGTTGCGTGTTGAAATATGCGTTGCGTGTTGAAATATGCGTTGCGTGTTGAAATATGGCAATGCATCCTTTGAAAAGCTCACTATTACGTTTTAAAATATGCTTTGAAATATGCTTTGCGTTTTCAAAAGATGAAAATGCACGCTTTGAAAAAGCTAAAAAGTGCGTGTTGAAGTAACGCGCTCAGCATTTGAGTGTTGGCAGCGCTCGTTTGCACACTGCAGCAATCACAAATCACAAAACCCCTTTTATTATTTCCAGCAAATTTAACAGCAGCTTTTCAGCTCAAATTAATTTCCAACAAAATACGTGAATGCAAGGATTTTTCTATAGACAACTGCTGACGCTGATGAGAAACGCAAATGAAAACCGGTGAATGGAAATCCGCAAATTGAAAACCTGGGAACTCTCATTCCACAAAAAGCAAATTGAAAAGCTCAGAGCCGCTCTAATGTCGTTAAAAACTATCGAGGTGTGAAAACAAAAGCGCTGAAATTTACTTTACAGAGGCGCTAAACTTTGTTTCAATTGCAACTCGTTTGCAGTTTTAAATGCGAAACACAAAAATTCATTTTTCGATAGAAATTCATTGAGGAAATGAATAAATATGACAGCCTCACCCTCGCGCGCGTCTCTGCGTAATTTGTAGATTTTAAAAAGAAGCCGTCCAGTGAAGCGAGAAGGAGCGGGCACATCATTCATCAGAAGCGAGCCATGCTAGAAAAAAGGATGGATTGTCATCGCTGAAGTTAACGCAGAAATGTAAAGAGATGTAAACTGAAGACCTGCCTGCAGGGCGGATTGTTATCGCTGAAGTGAACGGAGAAATGTAAAGGGATGCGCATGCATGTATACTGGATACCGGCCTGCTAGAATGATGGGCGGATTGTCATCGCTGGAGTGAAAGCAGAAGTGTAAACTGGAGACCGCTCGACACAACCAATCCCCACGATGGATTGCAAGGCCCTAATGCACCAGCGCCACATTTGCAAAGGGCGTCAGCTGTTTCTAGGCCGTGGAGCCATTTTTCAGGAAGTTTGAATCTCGTAGGATTAGCGAAGCATCTCGACGCTTGTTAAATTTATTTTGATGCGAAGGAGGGCTGAAAAGTTTGGCTCCATTTGATGTACGGTTTGAGTTTCCGAGAAGCCTCGGCAAGACGCGCAGAGGAATTTTTTATTTTCGTTTTTTTACGAGGTTGAAGTTTTGAAAGAATTGTATTAATACAGGATTCACGTTGTTTGATTAATTTTGGTTAAAATCTACAGTAATTGGAAAAATAAAGTTCGTTTTAAGCATATGTTCACAATTTATTTCCTTTTTAATTCCTGACATGAGAATAGTCTTATTCCAAACTCCTACCGAAGGGAAAGTATCGACTTGATCACACGCAGTAAAGCGAGTGAGCTTTTATTGTGTCTTCGTGAACTGTTCCCAAATGGCAACTAATTTAGCAGCACCGACGCACAAAGTTTCCAATGATGGGTTTTTGAAGTAAGTGTGAAAATCACTGAAGAAAGAAGACAGCCTTTAGTACTTTAAGATGAGTCAATATTGTCCGATAATTGTACCCCTTAGAACAATGAGGTTTGTGTGTTGAAAAAAATATTCAGTTTACTTTAATTCTGAAAAATACATTTCTCATGATATGTAGCAAATTGTGCCTCTAGATTATATGATTCAAATTGGAGGTTCGTGAATAACATGAATGGGAAACCCATAAACTATTTAAAGGAAGTCTTTTAGCTCAAATACGGTCATTTTCTGTTATCTCTGGAATAATTGAAAAATCTCCATTGAAGTGCACTACTTTTACAGCTAAAATTTCCCGCTCCTGGGCTTGCCGCGCTCAGCCACAGTACAACAGAACCTGCAACAAGTTTATTCGGGTCTCAGAAATTACACAGGACATGTTATTTGTAGAGGCTGACGGACGATGTGTCTCGCCTGAATATCAAAGATGTTGTGCGCAGAATCCGCCCGAATCTGCGGGATGGATTGCAGGGTCTGCGAATGCATAAAAGATGTGATGCCAGTGTTTGTTTCTGTGCGAAGTTGCGCAAGTTTTGTCATCAAAACAGGCTTGTTGCGCATTGCCTCGTCTAACTTGGCTCTGTGTTTTAGCTCGGGAAGGTTAGCTGTTTTTGACGCACGCGGCTGAGCGTGTAATTGCTTCTCTGCTACGCGCTTTAGCGTGTCCAGAGCTTGAAATGCCAGCGAATGATTACGTTTATTTTCGATTACAAAAGCTTAAAAGCGTTCTTTCAACGACTTAAAATAGAGGAATGCATGATGACTTAGTGATAAATTCGTCTGAACGCAAATTGTTGGACTGCTAGCGTTATAGATAGCATTGCCGCCCAACTTTCATGCTGGCATAGCTACTCCCTTGAACGTATATTTATTACTACGAATATTATTATTATAGCTATTATCATCCTACATTGGAGCTGCAATTTTTGTTTCTTGTGAAATTGATTCAAATGAATAGTTAACACCTAGCATTGTTTTACAGATTGTTACAATCAAGTATTTATGAGAGCTAAATATGGCTTTGAAGTACAGTAACTTTTGAGAAGAAGAGAATTTTGAGTAAGCTGGAAATGAATTCAAAACTAGCCAATCAGTCCAACAAAGCTTAATGACTGTGAATGTTGGCGTGAATATCGTGACGTGAGCAAATTGGCATGAATAACATTATGCAAATAAGCAAATAAGCATGAATAACATTGTGTGAAATATTGAATATTTTTTCGAATCATGGCTTGAATATCGTAATACGTGGAAATTGGCATGAATATTGCGTTGTCAAATAATGAATATTATTTCGAATAGTAGAACATTGTCATGAATATTGTTATGTCATATAATTAATATTATTTCGAATATTGGAATTTTGTCATGAATGTTGTATGGTCGAATAATGAAGATTATTTCGAACAGGGGAATATTGTCATGAATATTTATCATGATTTAATGAACATTAGATGGAATATTGACGTGAATATCGCGAAATGAAGAAATTGAAACTCCTAAAACACCTGACATGGACGTGGCACGTTCTTGAAGAATAACTTCATTACTTTAAGACTTCATGATTCCTAACACCCGGATGACTGGTTCTCCTGTCATAAGCATAAGCTTTGCATCATGTACGAGTTCAGAGCTGAAATTCAATGTGGAAGAACTAAGCGTACGGTAACCACCGAAAATGATTTCATACGAGTACGTCTGAATCCAAGTTATGAAGATGAGATAGGAACTGTAGTGAGATTGTAACCTCCAAGTTCAGGTTCCCGCGAATGTTGTTTCTGAACCGAAATGCGAAGGCGATATTTCAGAGCGTGAGATTCGAAAGCACTACAATTCATATTCCACCTTGCCGTTCGACGTTAATTATTCAATTTAATTGCGGAATTACGCGATAAATTTGATTACTGGGACTTGGAGCAACACGACGCCGCTCGAGTGGCAGTGACGACCTCCAGTCTGCTTAATTGGAACTCCCTTGAACAACTGCGGACGCTTGTGAAACTCTCAACACGTTCACTGCGATGGGTTAAACTGAAGTTCAATGTTCGACTCAAATTTAAAATAAAAAAAATTAGCAAATTTTAAAAATACCTGTCATTAACTGGGTCTATAAATACCATTAATATCATTTGAAAAGGATTGTTAGAATTTTTTAAGCAACCCATCGATGGGTCGTTTCGCAGCACGAGAAACCTAAGCACGACACACCGGTAGGTCGTATCGCAAGTAACGTGTTAAGTTATCTTCAGAGTAGTGGTGATGAAGCGAGTGAAGTTGTCATACATAATCCCGTAGGTCATCTTGACGTGCAGTCTATACACCTCTTACATAATTTGCATTTGTATTTGGTTCAGCTTTTTTGAACATCATTTCTCCATCAATCTCGCACCTTGATGTGTGAATTAGAACTCGATCATTTTAAAAGCTAAACTTTTTCATTCGTTGGTGGCGTTTTTATTGCGTTTTGAGTTCTCGTTTCGCAGATATTAGCATCGCACGTTGATAATGTAAGCTAAATGACATAAAAAATTCCGCAGTGAAATTCAATCTCACGAATTCAGGTTCATTGACGAGATCGGCGTTTTTTCATTGAAATTAGAAACAGGCCTGACTGCATGCTAATATCAGCATGGTTTTATTCGGGCGTTTTATTGGTTTCACTCCTGGCATTAATGTCTCAATAATCATGTAAATTAAATTACACAGAAAATATTGTAATGATATTTCTCCCGAATTTCGATTGTAATAATCACGATGCTTCTTTGAATTTTATTACTCTCGTAATAAGTCTGGACGGCACCAATTATAGAAACTGCGCGTTAGCAATTTAATAGAATTTAGGTAGAAGCCATTTCGGCGAGAGCGGAGGCCATTTCTGTAACATAACTGCGGCAGTTGTGAAACCGTCACGGCTGGAACTTAAGGTCATATTTCATGCCCGGAAGAACTTTCGCCGGCACCGAACGAAAAACCCTTGACAAAATACAAAGTTTGCCTGCTCCAAGTTCTGAGCTGGAAAACTTCTGGAAGAATTTGGCTCTCCAAATTTCTGAGCTGCTGGAGCACAAATTGTGGCAGCGGCTGGGCCTATCAAATGTGTGCGAAGCGCATTCTTCAGATCTTGAGGGTTCTGTTCTATTTCCTTCATGATGTTTTCGCGTGTTTGAACTTATTAGTATCCGAACTTATTAGTGTTCGAACCTATTGGTATCCGAACCTATTAGTGTTCGAACCTATTAGTGTTCGAACCTATTAGTGTTCGAACCTATTAGTGTTCGAACTTATTAGTGTTCGAATTTATTAGTGTTCGAACTTATTGGTGTTCGAACCAATTAGTGTTTGAATTGTACTACAAAAATATTGAACAATTCTTTTTTTCAGATTGATTTTCTTTTAATGCATAAAGTTGTACTTACTAGATAAATTCAGTTGCTGATACGAACGTACTGTCAAGGATTGTAAATACTAGAATTACATGTTCATTGCATGGTGTGTCCTTAAGTTCAACTGTTCTGTAAAGCGAAGTTTCCCTCAATTAACAAACACCAAATATTGTTTATCGATCAATAACAACAAGTTCCGCTAGCAAATTGGGAATTTTTGCTCATTAAATTTTTCCTTTGTGTATCAAACTCGCTGATATAAAGTTTTTAATTTATTAGAGTCTCCTTAAAAGTAAAAATAACTTCTTTAATCGAAGTCATCAGTAGGACAATGGTCAATAATTTTTCGGCCAAGCAAGATAAAATTTGTATTTTCAGTGGTGGTATTCAAATTGCCAATAAAAATCCTTTTAATCATCAAAATGTGTATTCCTCTTCCAATTCCCTCCCTTTAATAATCAGATTTTTTGTTCATTACATGAGTTAAGACTAAGCAGTTATCGACAATATAATACAGTTCTTCTCTTTAGATTGTTTCATTAAATCATAAGCTCTTCCATTCGTTGCAAACGTTTTTTTCCTAGTTTCAATTCACAATTTCAGCTATAGTTCAATCACCCTAAAAAACAGTAATAATGACTTCATCAGTAATAAAAAACATTAATAACAACTTCGTAATAAACAGTAATAATCAGTAATAACTGATTATCTTTCAGTGTTTTGCGCCCATCACAATTTAAGAATTTTCCCTGTATCACTCAAAACGTCGTGGCGCAACAATCTCCGTCATCTCCACCATAACATTGCGCCCACCCACAATCTGTCCTGCATCAGGCCGGCCCGCGTCCTGATGCCACCACGATTCATTTCCTCCCACGCTTCTCAGGACCAGAATAACCTCCCTGATGTGCCTAGTGCGACCGGAGCTAGGGGAGCCCTCGATATGTGTTCCGACTCTGGTTGCGTGTCTCTAGGTAGTGTAATGAGGTGCCTCGTAAAACGAAGTTGGGAAACGTTTACTTGAATTTCAAAAGTAGTGGAGGTATTTTTATAATGAATTCGCTCGAATAAGATAGTAGTGGAAGTATTTTTGTACTGAATTCACGCGAATAAGGTAGTAGTGGAAATATGTTTACACAGAATTCACACGAATAAGGTAGTAGAAGAAAGGTAGTAGAGGAAAGATTTTTATACTGAATTCGCTCTACTTCATAAGATTGCGTTATTCCCCTCAGTACTCACCTTATAAATTTTATACAACATTCATTACAATCGCCGTTCATAACACACAGTTGAGCCGAAAATGACTGATAAGTTCGTAACTTTCATGATGTCCCACTTGAAGAGGTACGTAAGTTTCAGGTCGTCACTTGCGTTATCCGTCCTGTGATATATGAGAGTTTGCACCTCGACACGGCCTTGGACTTCTGCACCAGCTTTAAAAAAAAATAAGAAGAAAAAAAATCATTTATTTCCAATAAAGATAACGTAAAAACCGCATTGATTTTTAAAACATCTCCACATAAAAATCCTTAGTTGATATACTATCAGCATGAGTTTCGTAATACCCATGTTGATAGTCGAAAAATGATTGAGAGAAAGAAACTTACTCACGACTGCACAAACGTTATCTGAAACACATTCTTACAAAAGTTGTATTAACACTTTAACTACGACGTGAGCCACCGGTGGTACATGGAGGCAATTTTAACAATGCTGGTGACTGAGCAGTTGTCCCAAACTCAATTTCCATAAACACTTAATCAAAACGAAATGAATGGTGGCACGATCCAGTTATTGTTTGGTAATTTCAAAATGACTCACTCCAACTGACTTGAAATTTGAGTTGAATATTGAACTTTTGTTTTACCTGCCACAATGTTAAATGTTAAATTTGTTCGTGGGGGCAACACTCAGGAAGCAAATCTTCAGAGGTCATTTCCGTCCCGCAGATGTGCTCGAGAGGATGCCTCCTCTCAAGCTGCCGTGAAAACCTCGACAGCATCGCTCGTGTAAATGAGAACTGACTTTTGATTACCGTTCACTTTGATGATAGAGAAATGCCCCTAGTTTTTCTAGTCTTTGAGAGGAAATTTTTGGAGTTCGAAGCTTATTAGCATTTTTTCAAACTACAAATAAGAACGAAAATGCAGAAATATTTATACATGTTTCAACGATGTCAGGATTTGAATTTAGAAAACACATTGTAGTGTCTCTCTGGAATTGTCTTAGTATAGGAGATGATTTTCAACTTCAAAATATTGGCAAAGTTTTGAAAGTTAGCGAAATATTTCGTTGGGCTACTCACTATTTTTGATTTTTCCTAATCTTAACTTTATCACATTAGAATTGACTTTAATTTTCAGCGTATTGAAGTTTGCAACAAAATTAGACATTCAGCGACATTGAGGCCTTTGATTCATCATGACTCTCGAAAAGTTTTTCTTAAATATTGTTGAGGAGAATTTCAAGGTACATTCGACGTCTGTGACAGAGAACGACTCACTCAAATTTTACATGAATTTTGAGGTGTGTAATTCCCAGGATCATTCAACGTCTATGACAGAGCACTGCTAACTTAAATCATGCGAAAACTTTACGTTGTGTAATTCCCAGGAGCAATGCGATCACTTCACAAGGTCACATACGCACGAATTCCATCATCTGAGGAGCAGCAAAGCTACAGCTCACTTTTGCACGCAAGAAAAACTCCGCTAACTTGGTTCTCGAACTCAGGAAGTTCCGGCGTGAAAACTTTGATCTCCGTTTTTGATGTTCAGTGAACGACCTCGTGAGAGATTTATTCCGTCTGTTCACGAGCGCTGATTTGCTGCATCTTGAATCCGATGCAGAACGTTTGAACAGAGAGAGAACTGAAGGGAGAAGGAAGGCTCTTCTTGTGTTATTGTTTAAAACGAGAGTAACGGTACATGAACAATAACGCAGTTACAAGAACAACGCGCTTTTCTGAGTAACGCGATATTGCGAGGAACGGAGTTTGTGTCGATTATATGAGTAAAACTGTCTTTCCATAAAACTAATTCCTCATATGTGCATACATTTGATAAAATGATCTGCTGAGTAACGCAAGATTGTTTCCAAGTCGGGATTCCCAATTTTACGATTAAAATAAATTGTTGCGTAAAGAAGCCTCGGTTAATCAGATAAAAATGAAAAACATTGTTTTAATGTATAAATGATGTCTTTACTGCATAACCAGCAGCACTACATAAAATTTAATGATTTAGAAAGAAAGAGTAAGGACAGTAGATCTTAAAAACATTTTGTTGTGAAAATGGGACTTTCCAGACCTCCATTCACAATCAGCTAAAAATCAGTAAAACGTAATAAAGGGAACGGTGAAATTGTTGGGCATTCTGTTAAAATTAAAGCTCATTTTCCCTCTTTTGGCTGGGATATTTTTCAGATCATCTGAGCCAGTAAACGAATTTCATCGCGCTATGAACCAACTACATGTTGAAACATTTACTTAGTAAAGACCTTTAATATTTACGCCTGCTATAGTATTCCCAAATAAGCTCACTTATCATACTTTCGGCACACTTTGCAAACCTTTGGCGTATTTCGCAAACCTTCAGCACGCCTTACAAAACATCGGCACAGTTTGCAAACCTTTGGCAAACTTTACGAATCTTCAGTACACTTTGTTAGCCTTCGGCACACTTCGCAAAACGTCGGCACACTCTGAAAATCTTCGGCACGTATTGCAAACTTTCGGCCCACTTTAAAAACCTTCGACACACTTTGCAAACCATCAGTAAACTTTGCAAAGCGTCGGACCGCTCCGAAAATCTTCGGCTCACTTTGCAGAACTTCGGCTTGCTTTGCTCGCCATTTTCTGCGATATATAGTGTACAGGAGCGAGATTACCGATCTATCCCTCCCTCTTCTTCAATGAAGATAGGAATTTCTGCGACCGATGACCGGCATCCCAATCGATGTCTCATAATCTTCCCCTCTCATTTATATTAATGAAAATGCCATGGTCCTATTATTGGAAAATCTTTAAGAAAATAGCGCTATTACTGGAAACGATTGCTATAAGTGATCTGAAATATCGCGCCCATTATGAGAAGCGATAAATCTTACAGTGCAATACAAGCTCCTGCTGAGAATTGAAATGCCGTATTTCGAACCTCTATAGACGCAAAATATGAAAACTTTCTAGGCGAATCTAAAACATGCAAATCTTTTATGAGATATTTTCCAAGTTTCATTTAGAAACTAGATTCACTGCGTGCGGTCCGCAAAAATGGTATTGGACATCTCGTGTTTTATTCGAGATTTTTTTTAGGTTTGCATTGAAAGAAAAAGAAGAAGAAACAGAAAAGCATTGGATTTATCAGACAATCGACGACCTTCATATCAAAACAGCTCTTTGCCATGAAACTCGAACTCAATATTCTCTCTTATCGTGTTATATTTTAATTTGTATTCATAGTTGAATGTGCGTGCATGTGTTTGGTTAAGCGATACGCTCCTCCTTTCCATGTTCCGTATCATTTTCTTCCTGACCAGCTGGTCAGGTCAAGTCGAATTTGAAGCAGCATGGCATTAAGAGCAGTTTGAAAGTTTGAAGAAGTTTGTCAGTTGTAACACATTTAAAGGTTTGATGGTTTGAAACAGTATGTCAGTTGAAACATATATGAAGGTTAGAATAAGCATGTGATTTAAAACATACCTGAAGGTTTGAAAGTTCGAAGCTTTGAATTAAAAAGTCAGTCAGAGAATACTAATCATGAAGTTATAGATATAAGTCGAGTCTCATCAATATTTTACGCTTTTACTTAAATCTCAGAACTTAGTAGTCACATACGGCTCAGCATTTTATAAACATATAAAATATTTAAGTAAATATATATTAAACTTCATTATTGGGAGGACATTTTTGAATTCCGCAATTTGTAAAATCTATAAGCAACGAAATTATGCGCTCAAATTGAGAGAGGCGATCGGCCAGAATAAAATGTACCGAGACAGTTAAATATTGGAACAATTTAGGAGCCAGAGATTGGTTTTTTACCCTCAAAAATCACGAGTTATCAAATTTGACTGATTATGGGGAAATTTAAATACGTTTCTTGTTGAATTTTCTCCAATCATTCATTTTTACAAGCTCGTCTACCAGCTGGTCCTTGAAATATTTTAAATTTCGGGCCATTTCCGAAAACTGTGATGCGTTTCAAAACTATTCGAATCGAGACACTTCAGATGTGTAAACACAATCATAAAGTGTTTTTGTAACCATGAAGTAGTTCATTTAGACCTGTGCTCGATGTCGGAGCTAAAGTGAAAGCCATGAGCAAAATTTTGTTGTGATTATGTTAAATTTGTATTCATGATACTAATGTAGATTTCATTTAAAATTTTTCGCCTCATCGCATTTAATTTAATATTCTGATTTGGATTAAAACAACCAAAAATTTCACACAATCTCCTAAAAGCTGGAAGGCTGTTTCCGTGTTCTTTTGTCTCTCAACTTAATGATGACAAATCTTTGTATCCGGAAACCTCAATTTTTGCAGTATCCTCCAGAATGCTGGTTCCCGAGACTAATATTCTTTCTCGGAGATAATCTTGGGACAATTTACGGAGTTGCAACAGAAGATGGGTTGAGAAACGAGTTCGTCGTTGTCAATTTTTATTCAATTCATTCCCATTTGAATAACTTTGAGTGGTACGAGGGCTGGAGCTCCACAATACTCTGCCAATAAAGCCCAGGAGTTTAAACTAGCACCTCAACACGATTATAATGAATAACACGATTAAATAAATAGCAATAAACTATAATTATAATAAATACATTATCACCATTATAGAAGTAGCCGCGTCCGTCCGTCCGTCCCTCCGTCCGTGTGACCCCCTCTTGATTATGGTATCCACAATACGCAATCGGCTTATTTTTAAAATAGAAATTTTCTATGGAGCTTTCTCTGATGAAATTCATCATGTCGCTTTGATGCTTTTAATTGATAATGCAAAAGTAAATGTTTTAAATTCGTTCGACAAGTAACCTGGCTACCACTGGGTATAAGGCTCATGATTTTGGAACTTGAGTTGTTGTTTTCGAAATTGTGATTTTCTTGAAATGCTTTGAAGCGATAATAGACGACATTTCAGAATAAAATTCCGGCAAAAGAGGCCACCATGGATAGAAATGTGTCCAACCGCAAGAGAGAAGTAGAAGACTTCGACAGCAAGAAAAACATCGAAGACGATCGGATGAACGACGCGAAAGGTCAAGACGAAGCAATGCTGCTCGCCAGCGAAAAGCTAGAGCTAAATTGACCCTTGACCGGCGTTTGGAAATTCTACGGAATAATGCAGAGCAACACCGAGTAGCTAAATAGAGCTTAACACATCAAAAAAGCGAGGAAATTCTTCGTCATAGCGCTGGACAACATTGAGTGGCACAAGCGAATTAAACTCAAGAAAGAAGGGATGGAATTCTTCAGACTAATGCCGACCAGCACGTGTGCACTAGTAATTATAACAAATAGCACCTCAACACAATTTTCGAAATGTTTTCTGATATGTTTTCTGTTCTGTTAATGTTTCTCTTTCGGCATTGTGGCTTTGAAATTTTCATCATCGTAAATTGAATCAGGAATGTATGGATAGCAAAGAGCTTCCTTTCAAAATATGAAAATTTAAATTCACTTAATTTCTTTTGTCATCTTCTCCGTTAGCAAAATTGTGTAACCTCATATTGTTTTCTTTATCTGTTCTTATGAAAATGAAATTTTGTGATCCCGATTGTTCATTCATGGACTAATGAGAGCAGATAATCACGGAAGTTATCGGATTTAAGCAATGAATGAATACGATGCGTGAGTGTAAACACTCCGTCGCTGACACGAGGCAGTTCTGGAAAATCTGTTTTGGTACTCATTTTCACTTTTTTTGAATTCGTACGATAAAATTTCCCAGACAAATAATGTGTAAAAAATCCCTCATGAGTACGCACAGACAAATCAGACAAATGGTGCGATTCATGGTACTGAATTGCCAGCAATGTACGATACATGCAATTCATGTGTGAACAAATCCTTCGGCTTACCTGACAGATATTTTAATTCACAACACAATAACATCTGCTAATTTACGTAAAAATTTTAAATTGATAAAAATAGTATGCTTATAAAATCTTACATCAAATAATACTTACAAAATCTAACATAAACAAAATGAGGCAACAAAATAATAAAAAATCTTTATTTGTAATTATGGAATATTTACAAGATCTTACATAAAACAAAATAAGGCAACAGAAACGAACCAAGTGGCCCATTTTCAGCTTGTCCCCAAGTCCGGCACCGTCAAGTAATGTAATCGAAGTTGCGGTGCATTTGAAAGAGAGAGCTCCTGGTATAGCTGATCCAAGTGTGCTCTGTCAATTGGATAAACTTTCACGCTTCTCTTTTAAATTAAAAACTGAAAGTTTACTGGAAAGTTGGATCAGAATACTATTTACCAAGAATTCAATTTAGAAGAATTTTGTTCCCTAACAACAGTTTCCCGTCTTCCTTTTAGCTCCGATCAGCAGAAAAACTCTCGAAAAATCTATGATGACAAGCTGAAAGATCAGTCTAGTGGAATTGGAATGGAAAACTTTTCCGCATTTTGACTCATGGGAAATTGTTGATCTCGTTCGAAGTCAAACATTCTTTACAATTCTCGCAAAAAGTTTTGCCCTCATTTCTGCTGCATAGATCGCAGTGACCCACTCTCTCTTTCATAAGAAATACATGATTCCTCCCCTCCCGACGGAGAAGAAACAGAAGTGTTGCATGGGCTGTTTCTTGTTCAAAAGACATGGTCCATTTCCTCAGAGTCTGATGAAGAAACCGTGACAACTCTATTTCCTTTACTGGCCTAAAAACGCTTGAGTTTTTGAAGAGGGAATTTTAAAAACTCATGTTCTCGATTTCTTAGACTTTACTGCAAATGTAATACTGTGAAGTGTTCGATGAAGCGCAGTCTAAAAAGGAGAGCTGATTTCTATGTCACCATCCGGGATATTGTATTTCAGTTGGAGAAATACTGCATTTCAGTAGGAGAAATACTGTATGAATATTAGAAATTCAGTATTTCAGTGGGAGAATTACGGTATTTGAGTAGGTGAAATACCGCATTTCAGCAGAAGTTCAGTATTTTATGGATCCCCTCATAAAAAATAAAACGATGACGAATATTTTTATCTTAAGTTTAAAGAGACACAGCAATTTGGGTTTATCAAATTTCACTCTCTAATTTTTAAAAAGAGCTTCAGTTATTTTCTCAGAATACGTGCTACTAAATTCTATGCAGCACGAGTCATTGAGGTCGATTTGTTATTCTTCTTATCAGTGCATCATCTTCGTGCGGCAAAATTATTTTCATTTTTGCTCAAGAAATTTTTTACGAGCCTCGATAGTCGCACGCTCACTGAATTCGTAAACACGACGGCTTGTGCATTCATGTATTTAATATTCATTATTATAAAGTTGGCGTAAGAAAATATTCATTCGACTCAGCAATTTTAAAAAAAGGATATTCAATACGACGCGTTCAAGCTTTCCTACAGCGATGGTTTCCTCTGAAATTTATGTTTTTTCATAAAGAGGCAAAAATGTTGAGCAGATACATTGCTCGCTGTCTCTCTATATCATTTAACATACTACACTATTTTTAAATACTATGATTCAAAACCTTCCTGCGTAAATGTGCAAGTACACATACTTATAAGATAATAATTTCCACGTAAAAATTAAGCCGTGAAAACATAGCAGAAATATAAAGAAAGCGTGTAAATTATAGACCCTAGGTTTGGTAACATGTGCTATATAATAATTAGTATCCGTGAGAATCATTTACTAGCTCACGCATGCGTGAGTTTCAGTGAATTAAATTTCAGTTTATAACACTTCCCTGTGCTTATTAAAAAAAATTCGAGTCAATTTATTGTTCGTAATAAAGTCGTTCCAAGTGAATGAAATTTCCTGAAGTGAGCAGTACATTGAAAAGTATTGGCCACGCTACGCTGCAGTAAGAAATTTTTACCTGCAATTTTTAACGGCAATTTTTACCCTCAATTTTTTCCAGAATTTTTTTTTCGTGATGCTTCAGACCAGGTACTTCATTTGTGCTCCAAGTTTACCCCCCGAACATGTAATGTTTGTCCTTGCTTTGTGAATTTTTCATTTCAGCTGAACAGCATGGGCTAAGCGGTGCTTAACATTATAAGTTGCGAAATATTATAGTACTTCTACGTTAAGAAATATCATAAGCTTCCTGTAAATACTTGAGTATTTTGAAACTACATTTTACGATGCGATCATTTAAAAAAATTTGACTGTTGTCAGTTTTAAAACAATTCAATTTCAAGAATTTTCAGCTATACTTAATTGATTTATAAACTAAAAGCGAAGTTTAACAGAAACGTTCCCTACCCACACTCGGCCATAACCTAGTCCGCAGAAAAACGTCAACGCATGAAATGGATGGTCCCTAAAATTCTTCCCTTACGAAGCCTCAACTCCTTTATCACTTGAGCAATATTTTTAGGCTAACAGGCGTCGTATATTTCGGTGTTTTTCACCATGGACAATCACCATTCATCAGGCTAGACTGCAGCTCATCGAAGCTTAATCATCGCTTGAATGTGACCACTGACCTGCGAAAATTAGCAGCAACAAATGGGCGCTCCGGGAAGGAGCTTTATAGTCCTGAACTGCTGCGGCTTTCGGCCGGACACTTCTGATGCTCGGATTTTACGGAATATTTCGAGATGAAGCCCATGGACACTCAATCGGACCCGTCGCAGGGTTCTGGTTAACTATTCCCAGGTGGACGAGGTCTTAGGGATCTTTTCAGAGGGTATTTGTCTAAGTGAAAGTTTAGATTTTACGGAATATTTCGAGATGAAGCCCATGGACACTCCATCGGACCCGTCACAGAGTTGTGGCGAATTACTCTATTTCCAGGTAATGGTCGAGGTCTTGATGATCTTTTTAGAGGGTATTGGTATAAGTCAGAGGTTCTCAACCAGGGGGAAATTTCCCCTGGAGGTAAAAAATTATGTAGTCGGGGATGAATAATTGAAATACCTGATAATTTGAAAAGTAATTAAATTAAACTAAATGTGGTAAAATGATAGAAAATGCAAAAGAAAGTGTGTGTGTGTTTTGTATGGGAGTAGGGGGTAAATGGAGAAATACATTTTAGCCGAGGGGTCAGTGATGGAGGAAAGGTTGAGAATGGCTGCGGTGTGGGCGCACATGCGTCCCTTTCACCCCATGCGCCTCGAAGTGTTATAAGCTAGCGGCCCGTCAGCCATAGCGCTTTTTCGTGCTGTTTCGTGCTGTATTATTACCGTCTGCTTAACTTCCGAATAACGTGAGTCTGAAGAGAAAATCGCATCCCCTGAACAAATTTTAAATCTGCATGCTTGGCAGCAGAAGTCAATAACATTAGCGTGGGATGCAAGGCTGGGAATCGTAACTGTCAGTCACACTTCTTGCGTCACTGCAAGAAAATCTCAAAGCAAGCTCAGCGGAACCGTTTTCTGCCACGGAAGCCACTTTTCTTGACACAGATTTCCATCAGTCCTACGTTGCCGCAGTCCAAGTTCAAGTGAACCAAGTTCCAGGCAACTCGCTATGTCCATCACCAATAAAAATTGACCATTCGGTCGTTACAGGAAAACCCGAGCGCCTCGGCACTTTCTGGAATTTCTAGCTCTTTAGGTTTTTAAACCTAGCTAGACATGATGGTATTGCCGCACGAGAGCCGTAGAATGGAGCTCGTCCAAAAGAAATCTTGTAACAGCTTCAAATGATGATCTTTAATATTTAGCTTCTCGTTAGGATGTGAGAAGACATTGAACGACTTCTTTTGGCTCTTGTACTTGTAAGAAAAGACCGCTTATGCGTTCTCATTCTGTTTAGTCGCTCACAAGAGCAAAGATTTGGTTCGCTTGTGTAGAGGAGGATTAGGGGATTGAATTTGATGGATTTAAATCCTAAGCATGATAATTAATTTTTGCTTCATTAATTCCTCACATGAAGAATTTTAAATATTAAAATGTATTATTTTGCCAAGTTCGGATGTGCAAAACACATTTTGGAAAAATACACAAGTTTTTCTCGCCCAACACCCAGTTTTCAAAAAATTAAAAGATTCAGACACGAAAAAATTCTACACTTATGTTTTCAACTATTCATTGACCCAAAATTAAATTATTTGTCTCGTAAAATTACTCTCCCAACTATTTCATTTGCATGTCTGAATGAATAAAAGGTTTGTTTATCTCATTATAACCTATGATTCATTCACATCACATAGATCTTTCTTTTCTAACGATCTATCCCAACAATCTGGGATGGAATCCTTCTCTTCTCGCATTTTTGCGCGACTTTCCATAACTGTTGTGGAAGTAAATTAAAGTAAAAGAGGCGAACTGCGGGAATTTCTTACCATTATACCAGCACTTACTTCCACCAGACTCTAGCACCTGCGAAAGAAATTCGCTCTTTTCATGACCAGCATGTGCGTACAAAAGCTCCTCGTAACTTCCGAGGTCATTATTCTGAGAGTTTTTGCCGCGATGCCATTCATAGAAACAACTGTTTCAGAGGCCCTAAAACCTATTCACTCTATGTAGCATTTACACTTTTCTGAATAACACAGTTGGCAGGGAAGTTCTCTCAGCCTTTTTTATTTATTGAAAAGACCCTCGTGGCCATTTGCCGAGGCTATGATCATAATAGTCATAACAAGACCGCAACGGGCCAGAGGTTTAGCAAACACGGTGAAGTTTTTGCGTCGGTGGTGTAAAATTGACTCATTAGACGGATGATATTTGACCTCCGAGCCAAGAATACTCATGAGTTTTTTCAAATTAATTTTTGCACAATGTTAATGCCACTCAGACCGTCTCATTTCGCGGATTTTTGAGTGGTTCAGCTTTCTGGGAGTTGTTTTTAAAAACGTTGAATAGAATGATGGTGGGGGATTTTTCTCGCCATTTCCATATAATTTACCGTGCGCAGTTTTATCGCCTATTAAATAGGGATAATTAGGCTCGCATTTAAAATTATTCAAGCTTAGTGCTGCCATCATTTAATGCATTCAGTCATTGTGAGGATTGTGGTAAATACTTAATCTTTTTTAAACACTCGAGGCACGAGCTTTAGAAGAGGCAAGGATTGCAGTCATGCGCATTAAAGAGAAGATCTCTTCAAGCATCAGAAGCTGTTTTCGCAGTTCTTTGTATTTAATTGGAACGTGAAATAAGAACTGGGCTGCTGTTTTTATTCCTGGTATCAAAGGCCTTTTTATTTAACCCGACCGTAAAATAATACTATGCTGCTGTTTTTATCCCTGTTGTTGCAGTTCTTTTTATTTAATTGGATCATAAAATAAGATCAGTGCTGCTGCTTTTATTCCTGTTATCGCAGTCTTTTTATTTAATCGGACTATAAAATAAAAACTGTGCTTCAGTTTTATGAAGTTCAGGCCTGACGTGACCGTGTGACGAGATCAGTTAAATGATTGAATCAGCAAAATTTTTCATTCAATTCTGTGAATGATTTGAGCTCAAAATCTGTAATTGTAACCCAAAGAGAAAATTTTTTTCTTGGGGCTGTAGTGCCTGAACATCTGAACAATGCTAATTTACTAAGCAAAGTATAAACGTATTAACGAACTTTAAAGAAATGATCGAACCTCTAAGCATCGAGAAGCGATGGTGCAAAAAAATCAACGGAATAGACGGAGTAGCATCAAATGTAGAAGCGAATTCTCTAATCTTGAATTCCAATGGATTCTATTGCGAGCAATACTGCCAGTGTAACTATAGTGCTCTCTGATCACATCATATTGCGAGCAATACTGCCAGTGTAACTATAGTGCTCTCTGATCACATACAACGGACGCAATTACCGCGCTCTGATCTACTGAAGCAAGTGACGTCAATTTGAGCTATTGCTTCTCTCTCTCTGTTCGCTCTAATTAAATATTCAAGATGGTTATGCTTTTAACGTCCATGGTTGATAGCCTTTGTTCATTAGTTGAAAAAAAAATTAGTCACTACGCAAATTGCCTTCATTCGCAAGTCTGAGCTAATATCGGATTTTAATTCGGAAGACCATTGTAGGGCTCAAAGTCCCGTTACCTGTGATAATGTTTATTTTCGTGTACCGTTCTCACTAATAATTAATTATCAACTATTCCGTCTCATAATTTACGTTTATTTCATCTACGTGAGGAGCTCCAATTAATTAATCAAAAAGCTTTCGTCGTTGTATATTAACAGTTTAAAATTGATTATTGATGAGCGTAAGGGAGCTTGTGGAATATCGGAATATTTTTGAAGTGAGCTGCGCTCGATGAATATTCGAGGGATTTATACATGAGAGCAAAGTAAGGCAGAGACAGAAAAGCTTAAATCTGAAACTCTAAGTGGCTTCTTGGCTACAATAAGATGCTTAATGGCAACTGAAAATACTCAGTGGCGGAAAATCGATGCGTGGTAGAATTTAAATGTGCATAGTGGCAACTAACGGGCTCTAATGGCAACTTAAAGTGCTGAGTGGCAATTAAAAGTTGTTTTTTATGGCAACTAAACGTTAACAGCCAGTTCATGAGTATTTAATGGCACTAACGGTTTCCGTGTGGCAACGTGTGGTCTTACGACCATTGAATGTTTAGCAGCTGCTCAAATTCATTTACGGTGCAATTAGATAAGCCGCTCAGTGGTAATCACAGAATTACCATTTCCTATTGTTGAAAAATAATTAAGCTTTTGCACTTTCTTCATCATTGGGTGTCATTTAAGTCAAATTAATTTTCCGTGAAACGCTTGGAGAATTTTTGAAACGAGTTCTCTTTAATTCAAAAGCATGTTGTTACCAATATTTGTTTGGGTGTTATTTATGCTGGATCTTATTTCTTAATTTTCAACATCATTCTTATTATTCAGGGTCAAATTATTTTCAAGAACTAAGAGGAAAAACCTACAGTGTCTGATCCAATACAAAAAGCTCGCCGTAAAAGTTACTTTCAGAACGAGTGCGAGCGCTGCAGCCCTCTACCCTTACACAGGTGTGCTGCATTCACACTGGAGATGCTAATAAATTTTTAAAAAATTCTGCTGTTGTTTTATTTTTGTGCGTTAACAATTCACTGATTCATAGTGGAGATACTAGCAAATTTGAAAAAGTTTGCTGATGCTCTTTTCTTCTGCGCTTCCAATTTTTCAAATTTATCATAGCAATCTAATTTCCAAGCGTGTTCTAATGAATTCAATGGTCGACTTAGCAATTTTCCTGAAAAACTAAGCGTGATTAATGCTCGTATTGTGTGGTAAAGCCCGTCCAAAGTTAGCTTTGCGATCCGTAGAAGTTGATTTATTTTTGCACAGAAATCGAACGCTACGTAATGAATTAAGGAGAATCGTCCTTAATATTGAAATGAGATCCTCTGTACAACTACGATCAGGCAGCGAGTTAATTTAAAATCCTCGCCGATAACAAAAAATATTTGCCTGATATTCTCAAACATGTGCACTCAACGCAAGCGATCGTAAAAGTGACCGTTCATTTATTTTGTGTATTTCTGTCTTCATAATCCAGCACGACGAGTTTTGTCGCTGAACAATTTCCATGAAACAATCGTGAGCTATTAATCCAGCTCCAGACTTCCGATTCTCAATTTGAGCGGTAAAATGCAAATAGATCAATGAAACATAACGATAACAATGCAGAAAATATAAAATGGAAGCAAACTCGTAAAGCATTGCTATGAAAATGCATGCAGATCTGTAAAACATTGCAATAAAAAAGTAAAAAACATGAAATGAAAGCAAATTCGTAAAGCATTACTGTGAAAATGCAAGCAAATCAGTGAAACATTACGATAAAAATGCAAAAAAATAGTAAAATGCTGGCAAATTCGTAAAGCATTGAAATGAAAATGTATGCAGATGTGTGAAACATTTCAACGAAAATCCAAAAAAAAACAGTAAAATGCAAGCACATCCGTAAAGCATTGCTATGAAAATGTAAACAGATCAGTGAAACAATACGGCAAAAATGCAACAAAACATTATAAATGCAAGCATATCTGTAGAGTATTGTCATGTAAATGCAAGGTGACCAGAAGTAGGTGAGAGAGGTTAGAGAGATAACCTTACTGGGTTGGAATATGACAGAAAAAAAGAGCTTAAAGAGAACAATATGAAGAGAAATGAAATATTTGAAATGAGTTGCATTGTACTACGTAGAATTATTTAATTAGCGCTTCTGTAGAACTTTCATTTAGGTGACAGAAAGAAATCGCTGGTCGTTCGTTGGAATAAGAGCGTCTTAATTATTAAAAAAGCTTTGAACAATAACTGGAAAAAGCAAATTTTTGATTGTGAGGAGAGTGAATGAGAACAGCGGAAATAAGGAGAAGGGCTTAGACAATACAACGAACCAGCGAGCTGCATTCAGGTCACAGTGTTGAAATGAGCAAATGAAAATATTTTTATTAACAAAGTCAATTGGTAAATTATGCATGAGAACTACTGCTGGTTCTGTAAAACAAGCGTTGGTAATGTTTGCTGTCGTTTCTCAGTGAGGCAGGAAACCTGCATTGAAAGCATAATTGGATTTGTGGAACAAGCCGTACTTGCATAAAAAATCACTTGCATATTTTACAATTTTGTAGCAGACGCGAGAGCTAATATTGAAGCACTCAAAAGGTCAAATTAAAGCAGCGCTACTGCAGCTCGACGATCTAAGCTAAACGTATAAAACAGAACCCGACCTTCAGAATGGTATTCCAATATCACACAGTTCGCCCTGGAATTTTATTCTCGTATCAGCAGACTCAAATTTTTGCACTTCGACGGAGTCTGAAAGTTTGCATGTCGCAACTCTTGCGCGCTTTGACCGAGCGTCGAAGTTGATCGTAGATCGTCTTTAATTGATCCTCTTTAATTGATCGTCTTTAACAGATCGTTTTTAATTGATCGTCTTTAACAGATCGTTTTTAATTGATCGTCTTTAACAAATCGTTTTTAATTGATCGTCTTTAATTGATCGTCCTTAATAGATCGTCTTTATTAGATCGTCCTTAATTGATCGTTGAGGTTAGGAAACATCCCAAATTTCTCTTCCTGCGTCAGTTACCGATTGTTCTTTATATTAAAATTTGAAGAAATTGAGTTCCTAATTTTGTCAAACATTTAATATGTAATTTTACTTATCATGCATACATCCTTTGATTGAGTATATAAAGCAAAAAATCATAAGTTTCATGGATATCAAATTCTATTTGCTTCACATTTGCCATCCTCTAAAAAACTACGTTGTTTTATAAATATTAGCAGAAGCACGTGCAATGCGTTTCACACATAGTACTTATAAATTACAAATTCGAAAAACTACAAGCCTGAGATAGATGCACGCGCCACACAGCGGGAACTCTGATGGCAAAACTCAGCGGAAAATTTCTAATTTTACCCTGAAGTTCGGGGACAAAATGTGATGCGCGATTTAATCCCTCAACTTGGGGAGGAAGTGACGCAAGTAAGAAGATTATTGGAGAAGTTTAGCGATCGCCGCACGTGTCGCAGAGCTACTCAGCGGCGGGTGTGGTGGGCAGGGAATGTCGCGTGGCATGTTTATTTTAATATATTTTAACATTCAATTTAAAAATAAATTTAATTTGTTTTAACACAAAATTTCCAAATCCATTAAAGTAAATGTGACGCACGATGGTGTCACATTCATTTTAATTTGTTTTAGCTTTCAACTTTAAAATCGTTTTAAATTACTTAAACCCTAAGTTTTAAAATCACTTTCATTTATTTTAATAAACTTTTTATTTTTAAAATAAATTACCGTAAATGTGACGCATGATGTCAAGATGTCATATTTTAATTTCTTTTAACCTTCGATTTTTAAATTTTTCTTAACCTGCAATTTTAAAATCAATGTAATTTGTTTTAACCTTTTATTTCAAAATCATTTTAATTTACTTTGACCTTAAATTTTCAAATCATTTTTATTTACTTTAACCTTAAATTTTTAAAAAATTTTAATTAATTTTGACCTGAAATTTTAAAATCATTTTTATTGATTTTAACCTTAAATTTAAAAACCATTTTATTTCATTTTAACCTGAAATTTGAAAATAAATTAAAATGAATATGGCGCACGCCGTCGATACATTCGTTTTAATTTATTTTAACCTCTTATTCAATCTTACATCTCGTCTCCTACTTTTGCTTTGAATCAAATAATTTGCCCAAAGTTCCACTCCAATGTTTGCATGTACTTT
The DNA here is from genome assembly GCA_014220935.1 of Platorchestia sp. MABIK. Classification (NCBI taxonomy): domain Eukaryota; kingdom Metazoa; phylum Arthropoda; class Malacostraca; order Amphipoda; family Talitridae; genus Platorchestia; species Platorchestia sp. MABIK. The sequence goes on along the minus strand of JACJUY010001487.1, from coordinate 17,536 downwards.
TGGCTTCTACTGTGAATCGAACTTTCAGCTTTAGTTCTAACCTGAAGTTTTAATTGGGATCTTTGCTTACAAATTATACATAGCATTTAGTTTCAATTACCTAATTTGGCTTTAATTGTACTTTTCGCTCTCACTTCAAATTAAGCTGTACGCTCCAACTTGAACAGTCAGCATTAATGTTTGCTCTAATTCTCTTCATGGGTTTAAACCTCAGCTTTCACCTGCTATTTAAGCTTAATTTTTCATTCAAATAAAACAATGAGCTTTAACTTTAGCTTTGAGTTTCAAGGTTTACTTTAACTTCAATTTTGAGCTTTAACTTTGGCTTTAGTTCTAGCAATAACTTATAACTTTATCTTCAAACCTTAATTTGAAGCATAAATATTTACTTCAACTCTTACGATTAGATTTGATTTTTGCTTTGTGCCATTTTTTTACAATCCAAACTTTTGACTTCGAACGTTAGTATCATATTTTAACAAGAAAAATGACTGCACGAAGTACATTTCTGATGAAATTTTCATCATATAGTTGACTGCATGATGTATGAAGTACTTGGTCTAAATTTATACACTTTCACAATATTTCCGGTGATTCAGAGATCGAATGATTATATTCGTTGAAACTATGTAAAGTTTTCCGAATTCTAATGGCACTCATCTTTGATTTACTAGTTTTTCCTGAGAATGAATATCACGAATTACGGTTCATTTATTTATTTTTTTTTTTTTGTAGCAGCACTCCAGCTTCCGCCTGAATTCAAAGCACTTTTCTAATGTAGTACAACAAATAAAGTCATGTTTCCTTTTTACAAATGAAACTTGACATCAAAGAACGCTCGACCATTGTTCTCGCTTCTTTTTCCTCTTCTGAAAGCTAATCTCCGCTGCCAATCATCACTTTGTCTGCCGCGTATCAGTTCACGGTGTTTCTTTTAATCCATTTCAAAATGCTTTATGGTCTAACATATCGCTGTGCTCGTGAAGTAGTACACGACCGTAGATGTTTTCGTAGCTTTAGATAACCAATCATCGAATGATAAATAAAATTTTTTAATTAATATTACGAAGTGCAATATCTGCGTATGCTTTGGGATGTTATCCCAAATCAAGCATTTCTTCAACACGCTGAAGTTACACGGCTTCAATTCTGAATTAGCTCATGCTTTCCTTATTAAAAGGCCTATCAATTCTCGCATGTCAAGTTTACTTTGTTTGTCAGCTGTAACTCAGCGTCGCGAGTACGACAACTCACTATTTGTGTTTACGATTTCAACAAAGGAAAGTTCATAAGATTTTTGGGCACAAATTTAAGAAATCTAGCACCTACAATTCTAAACTTTCTAGTGGATAAAAGATAATTGTAGCTCAGAATTTCTCTCGCTCAGCTACTCGGTAGGCATGTCAATGTCAGACAGACGTGACACAACTGAAAAAAATTCACTCCTAAAGTCCAGAAAGTTCCCATATTTGAAAACAAACATTCAAAGCTCATAACAGAATAACTTTTGAGATAGTGACAAACTTTAAAATCGATATTCAAAGGAGCCGTAACGAACGGATTCATTTTCGGCCTGCCGGGTAAATTCGGCTCCATCTTATTCATAAACCATTTTGCTAGCCATAATGACTATTCAGCCCTCACCGCCTCTGCCGCAAGGGATTTATTCTTTTAGTGCCTCCATGTATTATGGAGCTGGAGTGTCTCCTGAGCCGCCAGGGAGCTATTAAAAGCTCGTATCGGTTTACAATATCCACTAAAGCCAGGATGTGTTGCGAGTCCTGCGTAATTCTGGCGTCCTGTAGGTGCTCGGAGCCGTGGCTCAAGTGCGAGCTCCTCCTTGACGACCTCATACTACTCGTTCAAGTCACCTCGAGTCGAGTTTGTCCTTTTCTCAGCTTTTATTTCAGTTGATTTGTGCACTTTGTGACTTGACGTGTTTCAATTCTAGTTTATATTGGTCCACTGATCCAGTTGGTTCACGTGCAGTTTTCCAGCTTCCGTGCTCTTTCGTGGCTTTCAAGTCTGATTCTTTACTGCTTTCACTCGTTCATTGATGAAAGTTTCGTACACAAATTTCGAGTGCAGTACAATGGATTTCCTTGCTGATTCCTTAGCTGAGATTTTCATTCACAAATTTCAAATGCAGTACAATGGATTCGCTCGCTGATTCCTTATCTGAGATTTTCATACACAAATTTCAAGTGTTGTACAGTTGCTTCGCTCGCTGGTTGCCCCAACAACCTTGCGTAAGAATCTACCTGCTCGGCTCGCCTGTTTTTCTTACGTCTATTCAGTCCACTTGTGCGTAGGAATTCAAATTTGGACATACAGGCCTACTTCTCCAGTCCTCTGTTAGAGGATGGCAATTTTCGAGTAGAACGAAGTCGTCTGTTTTCATCAGTCCAGCAGCAAGTTCGCAGACTCTCCTCGACTCGTATTTCACTTCTATTGGACAAGCTATCTTCTCACTAACAAATCGTCTTGAGTTTGGTCAAGAACAAGAACCTGGAACAATATGGATCATTTTCCAAGTCATCCAGAATAGCTTGTTTCTTGGTAATCTAAAATCTTTGGTTCAGTCTAACTCGAGCTTTTTGTTAAAATCATTCTAGTGTCTTTTACACAACGCTTTTCATCAGGTAAAATAAAATTAAGAATCTGTTTCACCCTGCGAATCTAATTATTGAGTCTAACGTGTATTTGTTTCGTCCACAATCTCTTCGCTCTTTAGAACACCTTGGTTGTGGTTCTCCTGTATGGCGAATGCAAAAACTTGCAGCATGCCATGTGATAAGTCGTAATTGTTTCATAATGTCATATTTTCAGAGTAAAAATTTCTTGCATCGCACGATTACTTTGCTCTTCACAAACTTACAAAAATTACTTTCCATGCACACGCACGCAGATACTTCACAGTACATCCCAGCACACGAGGCGACTCCAAAAGTTCCATGAACTTTTTCCAGAATTTTAAAAATTTCAAGTAAATTTCATTCGCATGTTTTCTGTTCTCCCAAAAGTCGGAAGTTTGTTAAGCCGAGAAAATGCTGAGAGAGCATAAGTTGGAAGCACTGCAGAGTTTACTCTCAAAGTTTAAACAGGAATTAAGCTCTTCCTAAATGATGTATATCCTCATACGTACTTATGCTACCGTACACACTAACGTACCCACAAACCTGTCAATTAACTGAATCTTTTAATCTGTATTCATGTCGTTTTCATGGGAGAATTTCCGCAGTGTTTGATGGGATTTCCCAAAAATTTGAAATCAATGTTTTTCGGAGCTGGAACGAGTGTAATTACAGTACACTAATTTTCCATGTGTGTAAAATGAATAAAACACAAAAGTAATAAATGCAATAGATTCAGTACAATTTTTCCGCAAAAAAACACACTTTTTCGTTAAAGTAAAATTTTGGCTGGATGCATGGTGGAAGAAAATCGCTAGGACACATCCAGACGTCTAGGAAATTTAGCCCTTCGACTGCGACGTGAGCCACCGGTGGCCCACGGAGGGGATTTTCGTAATGGTGCTGGTCGTCAAGTATTCAAACCCTAATTTCTAAAAATACTTAATTAATGAAAACTAAGTGAAAGCATGATCCAGTTGATGTTAGCTGTCTTCAAAATTATCTATTATCAATGATCTTAAATTGGAGTTGAATTTTAAACTTCAGTTTTTCCTGTCGCAGTGAAAGTGTTAAGCACATTTCTCGCTGCAAACTGCACGTCACAGCGGAGCTTAAGGACGTGTAAACTATCTTGTAAATATTACGCAGACACGTCAGATGTTCAAAGTAAATGACTTTGCTGCCTTTGGCTTTTGACTTATTTCTAAACTGCTTCTACAACCGCTAAGTTCCACGAGATGCTCAATACTACTTTTTCTACTCACTTCTCACAAAGACTTTATTCAAATGACAAAAAATCTAACACACTGCATTCAAGTAGCTACATGTTTCCTTTTCATCAGCGTATTTTGCATCTACTGAATTCCTCTCAAGAATTTGATCGCATGGTTTTAACATAAAATTAATTCACGCCTGTAGTGACGCTCAGCGAGTAAATTCTGGTAATATTTGTAATGGTTATTTTCATTTACCCCCTTCATCTTTAAAAATAATCCTGCTAGTGAAAATAAATGTGAACAGCGATCTTCAGACGACAATGTTTCTTCAGTGGCAAGCCACTGAAATATCGCAAGGGCGTTAAAGTGTTAAATCCTGGTCTAGAAATCCGTGGAGTTTTTGTCCGGCTTGAAGGTGCTATTGGCAGCGAGTTAGCCATGCTGCTAACTCCTGCTATCACTTCTGCGAGCTACGTCGAATAATAATGAAGACTCTGCGAGTTAGGAAGTTGTGAAGGGCAATTCTGTGGCCAAGTGAAGAAGTCGTCTTAAGAGTTCAACTGCGATGAGTTACACTGAACTTCAATATTCAAATTTAATTTAAGTCAAAAGGCGTTAGCAATTTTGAAAATACCAAACATTAGCTGCGTCCATTCAAAACCATTAGTTTTAAAAGATTGATAAGCTTTTTTCAAACCGACATCGATTTGTCGTTTCGCAGCAGGAAAAACTTAGGCACGACCCATCGGTGGATCGTGTCGCAAGCAATGTGTTAGGAATTATTGTCACGCTGATCATTGTAGAACAGATCATCGTTGCGCAGATCATTGAAGCGCAGATTATTGTAGCGTAGATCATTGTAGAGCAGATCATTGTGGCGTAGATCATTGTAGCGTAGATCATTGCAGCGCAGATCATTGTAGCGTAGATCATTGTGGCGCAGACCATTGTAGTGCAGAAGGAGCGTCAGAGATCATAGTACGTATGATGGCATATTCATCGAAAAAACCATCTAAATGATGACGCTTGTGTGTACTTACGGGAGTTATTCCTTCGTAACAGCTCGTCAAGGTCTGTAATCTAGCTTAATTTTTCAATAACGCTAACCTCAAACTTCCGCACAGAAACGCTAGTAAGCATTTAACTGCTGAGTTTGTAGCTGCGCTGTATATTTATGCAGAGCACGAATCTTTCGAATGACTGTACGTGCAACTGGATTGCATAATTACTGTATGATAACTTGCACAAATGGAGGTGTGTGATGAGCGTCTCTGTGATTCAGGCTTCACTACCATTCCTATTTTTCCTGTATTAATCCTTTACAACTTCTTCAATTTTCAATACATTAACCCTTCACTACTATTCCTACATTAACCCTTCACTTCCTCTCCTACTTTCCCTACATTATCCCTTCACTACTTCTCCAATTTTCCCTATATTAACATTTCACTACTTTTCCAATTTTCCCTACATTAAAAAATGTTGTTAAATTTCTATCTTCCACTGGTACAAGTGTTGCGTCTGTACAGATGTCGCCCCTTCACTTCCTCTCCTACTTTCCCTGCATTAACCCTTCACTACTTCTCCAATTTTCCCTATATTAATCCTTCACTACTTTTCCAATTTTCCCTACATTAACTCTTCACTTCCTCTCCTACTTTCCCTACATTAACCCTTCACTACTTCTCCAATTTTCCCTATATTAATCCTTCACTACTTTTCCAATTTTCCCTACATTAACCCTTCACTTCCTCTCCTATTTTCCCTACATTAACCCTTCACTACTTCTCCTATTTTCCCTACATTAATCCTTCTCCTGTTGTTATCACTTTGAAAAGATTTTAAGATTGAAACACGTCGAGCGGACACAACAGCGTTTGCTATAAAATTTCCCTACACAAGGTACTTTGGTTGGATTTTGGGCTTGGCAACAGACTTGGTGTTACCTCGGAGCATAAAATCATTCACTCAGTGAAATGAAATATGGTACGCATAGATGCTTAATTTTGTAAATGGACGGAAAAAAATTCAATGTTCTCGTATTTATTAATGTTTATTGAATATAATCAAAAACTCAGTGAATGATGAGATGATTTTCATGTGGAGCATAAAGAATGTGAAGTGTAGTCTCAAAATTGGCTTTGCAAATTTCAGCTGGCGTGGATACTTATGAAGAAATACTCATTTGTGAAACTATGTTTAACTTTAAAAGAAAACGTTTTCATCATTTTAACAAACATTATTGAAGAATCTTGAATAGGAAGTCAGGATATTTGAATGAATATTTCCACTCGAATTTAAATTAAATGCTCCTCAGTTTTGCTTTGAAGATCAAAAATGATTTAATTTAACAAACGCCGGCAAATCTCACTTTCTGCACCCAAGCTTTAAATTTAACTTATTTAAGCCCCGTTCAGTAAATGTGCGTTCTTCACGATTTTTGTCAGTGGTAGAAATGAAAACTTGCTTTATTGCTCGTCTGAATAACTGTGAATAGAGAAGAAAATTAATCAGTTTGAAACGAATGAGTAACGAATTTTTGCGCCTCAAATATAAATTCCAGCGATCACTCACAGTCAAGACCCAAATTTTTAATTAGAAAACATTTAAAATAGCAATTGACGCAAACTAATTTTTAAACTGATTATAAATATTTCAGCAGTAAATTAGTTAGATAAAATCACATGACTGAGTCCGCACCTACGGTCAAAACGCGTTGAATTTGCTCGCTGAGTTTGTCCGAAGACGTGAGCAAAATTTTTTGGAGCCGGGCCACAATATTTAGGAATATGATTTTTTACAACAAAACTTTAATGAAAAAGGCTTTTCCAACTCATGCTAAACTGGGGAATTTACTCTACAATTTGTGCAATTAAACATTTCTGCAACCCATACGTGAGCATGAAATGATGCTCATATGTCAAAGAAGTGCCTCTATGAAACACGTGAGCGTCAGCGCATTTCTTAAAGAACCGAGAGTTTACTTCGCTATTTCTCTAGTACACTTCATTTGCTCCGTTTTAGCTTTATTTGTGAACGAATTTTTACAATTTTGCATAAAATGCATAGTCAGATATTTGAAATGTGTGAGTGAAAGGCCGAAACTTTAATGGATTTCAGTGAATTTGCAGCTCTAACGAGAAAATTAACCCACGGAAAATTTTATCTAATCAACAAATAAAAATGTAATGCTGAAACATTTCGATGCTTTAATTTCCAACGTTTCTCGAGGAAATAAAATCTTACCTGAAAAAGAAGCTCGTCATTTTCGTCGTTGCTGCCTCTTCAAAACTCTAGATGTTGCAGAAAAGAAACGGGGCTTTCGATGATTCAAAAATTTAATGAATATTTTTCCACCAGAATAGTAAATATTTTATCAACCGTTCATGTTCTGTGTGGAACACTGGATATTTTTCAACGTAAATCGGATTTAAAAATGTTTATTAAGTTTCTCGTAAACTGAAGATTGTCAATTAAATTTCTGAGTCATTCTTGCATATCACACCACGTCTTATAAGTCAAAACTTGAACTTGTTTTTTTTTGTTCCACAGAATGATGCAAAAATTTATAAACCTAAAATCATGAATTTCTCACACTTCCAAAATTATCTTGCACGAGAAAAGTTCAATATTATTAAAATTTCTAAATAGTTTTCAAGTGTCTCACTGAAGACAAATCACATTTTTTTCAATTTGTTAGAGCACTTGGAGTCCCAATTTCGAAGCGCAAGGTTTGAATTTACAGGAGCTGTAAAAATTGCAGAGCCTTTCTTGGAGGAGAGCGATCGTGGGAAGATTCTGGAGCACCTGGACTGACAACCTGCCTTGATGGCAGCGACGCACGCACTGACATGCCGTAACTGTTGACTGCCAGTGAGGCCTGAGCGGTAACCCTCGAGAGGGAAAACCATGAGACTTTCCCCTCGGTGCAAACTTGTCTGAGCGGGCCAAGGTGTTGCGACTGAAACAAAGCGCCCTCTAGCGAGCATTGACTTCTTCACGTTATAATGATCTTATTTGTAATTCCTCGTATCATATGCAAAATTATATATCACCATCAGAGTGACAACATTAAATCTTATCACACAACAAGGCATGTTGCTTATTATAAAACGTTTTGAAAGTTAAGTTTTGGAGAGAAGAGTTGTGTGGGGAAGTACCATGCCTGGATGGGAAAACCTATATATCTCCAGCTCATCTGGTGACGCGTCCGAGATGCTGGAAAGTGTGAGGGGTCGGTAAAAGTGAAGGTTACTTGTTGAATTCCCTTTAAAATTCAAGTCATTTGGGTGCAACAAAACGTTGTGGGGCAGATGATTGTTCAGATTTCTCAAATATTCACTCATGGAAGTATTTTAAATCTATATTAATGTATATTTTTTATATCTACGTGAAATAAATATTTTCTCATGGATAACAATCTCCGCAAACGTTTCGTTTTCACAGGAATACTTAGTTTTCCTTTTACGAAAATTTCTTGCAGTTATCAAAGTGCTGCCGTCGATCTTTCTGATTTACTCTCGGATGTTATTTTCATTTTTACTTCTCTAACATCCGTTTCACTTCTCCAACATCCGTTTTACTATTATAACACCAGAATTATTTCTCTGACATTCATCTTACTTTTCCAACATTTTCACGCACACTTTACGATGATCCACACACAAACACTACGGAATATTTGCCTCCTCAAAAATTTCTCACAAATACTCGTCAACTTAAAAAAAATCAATAACTAAATCCGTTCAGTTTCATTTAGAAATTATAATTTCCAGGCAAAACTTCAATGAAATTCAATTTGAAGAAATTTTGGAAACAGGGAAAACGCAGTTCAAAAAGCATAAATTAAGAAAAAAATAAATTCACGGCTAACTTATCATTCCTATTCGACGGACAAAGGATTTAATGAAAGACCCACAAGATTTTGCCGCTCAGAACACATTTAAATTGCGAAGCTGTACAGTATTGCAGTTAATGTATAAATCCGACTACCTGCGTCCTAATGTTGCCTTATTGAAAAGAATATAAAAGCTCGAAGTGAACGGAAAAGAACACATCATAGGAAATTATCGTTAAAGCACCAGAGCAAGAGCAAAATGGCGGGAAAAGATGCGAGACATTCAAGAATAAGAGCAGAACATCTTCACGGCGCGAGAGCGCTGTCGCTCTGATCAGCGAGATGGAACATTCTTGCTAAAAACTTGTTCTAATTATTAAAGATAAAACAACAGCCCTTCCAACTTTCGCATCGCATTATAAAAATAAACTTGCCTTGTGCTGAAAATCGTTCTTTGTTACTAGGATATTTTATTCTGAAGCTTCGTGCGCAAGAAAAACAAATTTAACTGAAAGTGAACTGTTTTTGCATTAGACTTCGCTGGTCGCATACGGTGCGATCGCTAACATGTTCATGGTTGAAATGAAATATGTTAACGGTTGAGTTAACATGTTAATGGTTGAGTTAACATGTTAATGGTTATGCTAACAACATGTTAAGGGTTATGCTAACAACATGTTAATGGTTAAGTTATCAATATGTTATTGGTTGAGTTAATTATATGTTAATGGTTGAGTTAGTGATATGTTAATGGGAAAGATAGGAAATATAAAAGGAAATATCACATGGCAATGATTGAGTTAATATCATGTTAATGGTTGACCAAACAACATGGCAATGGTTAGGCTAACATCATGCTAATTTCGAGCAAAATAATCAATTAATAAAAAGACAGCGCTGAGAAACAATTCGCTACACTACATGCTATACTAAACACACGGCCAGAGCTGTGAGTTCTTTGCATGTCTCAGATATTTGGAGTTGATGATCATTTCGTGAAAACATCTGGCAAATTCATTGTTATGAATTCAAAGTCTCGTACTTTTTCTGACCGTTCTAGTTAAAGATCATCATGAAATGCAATAAAAAGTATTGTACTGTAGTGTGCAATATTTTCCGAACTGTTTTCTTTTCATTAGTTTTAATGATACAAAAATTTGAATCATGTTTTCCATCGATTGCGACTGCTTTATGGAGTTTTAATAAATGTTGAGGCACTAAACCAAAGCAAAATGATCGAAATCATTTAAAAGTACATGATTAAATTTTAGAATGAATGAAATTAACAATTAGTCATTTTTCTCGCTTTTTGAATATCGATGCCTAATTTTGAGAAGTAAAAAATTAATCAGAATTTTTTTTAATTCAAATTTAAAATTTACCTTACTCCATTGATAGCAAAAATATTCTGTTCTACAGTCAAGAATATTACGAACATTAGTTGCGCGCAACTATACCATAATGTCTTCTCATCCCAGCAATTTTACAAACAGAGAATCGGAGACGCTACTTCGCAAAAAATTCTCTTCCATTGATTTAGAAATACAAGCGGCACAAAATTCAGCAATCTACCACGTTCACAAACAGCTCATTTTGCTTTGTCTTCTTTGATTTGGTATAATAAAAATTGACAAGACACTCCTTATTTGTCAAAAAATTGACTGATAAAGAGTCCCTCAGAAGATAAATATCTCGAAAAGCTTGGGTTACGTAGCAGGAAACGTCAAGCCAGAGTGGGAAGATCACGGTAGAGGTAACAAGGTAGCGACATTTCTATGGGGAAAATACACCTCCTCTTGTTCGGCTAGCCAATAGAACGGCTTTACTTCAAACAGACTTTATGACGTCACCATTGCGGCATGTCGTTAGGCATGTCGTTATAGCGCCATTAGTGGCTCTATATTTGAGGCTAGCTGTGCTGCTAGCTGCAATTTGAGCGTTGCTATTGGTTCTTTGCCCTGACGTCAGTTAAGCCACAAGGTCGACAAAAAAAGACTGGTTTGGCCCTACCTCGTTTCTTCTACCGTGGGGAAGACACTCACGCTCCGTGTGATGCAAAATACAAGAGCACGAAGCATGAAATGATGTCGTATACGACAATCCCCCTCGAGACTGACGAGCTTATCATCGACAGCAAACAGCATCGAGATGTGAGAGAAATCAGAGAAAGTTTAGACACCGGCGCTCATTGCAGCGTCTGTTTAATGTGTACATTCTTATAATGCATTCTAAATACATGCTTGAGGGATTCCTCACCTCAAAAACACAAATAATTTCTGAAAAATTTGAATCGCTATTCGCGAGTAGGTTTTTGCTCAGAATGAGTCTTTCATAACAAGTGGAAATTTATACAGCTCTTCGTAATTCAGGTGAGGGATAAGCCGTAATAGTGTTTCAAATTAATTTAGGCAGATTTAAGAAGTCTCTAAAGAATTCCATTACGTACGTTAGAGTAATAACATTTTGTGCGTTTATTTAATTATTTATATATTTGTTTGGTATTCGCTTCTTCCGTGTGTCTGTGACGCTCACAAGGACGCTCAATGACCGTATCTGTGATACGAGTTTCACCAGTGCACCAGTACAAGAATATTTTAATGGCGGGTACTGTTGGGATGGATATATTTGTTGGGCATCCACATCTGGAACCATCATTCAATGAAAATATTAAATTACGTTATTTTTGACAGATCGTAAACATTAGTAACCTACTGAAAAGTATTATAGGCAAATGGTCCCCAATACAGATCTGTTTTTCACGTGATGCCTTGCTAAGCCGCATGATTGAACACACTCTTACATCGCAAAAAAATTTAACTTATTCATTCCTCATTAATTTCAGCACCATTAACATATTGTCTTAAAGTTATTGCCTCGAAGTTCAGCCGAACTAATTCATCATTTTTTAGAAGCTGTGGAAAAATTGAGGCCTCCTAAACTCGAGCTTTATTACGAGCATCCCAACAAGAACGATGGTCTACATCACGGTAGAGGAAACAAGGTAGAGTCATTTCAATGGGGTAAAATACACCTCCTCTTGTTCGCCTAGTCAACAGAAAGGCTTTATTTCAAACAAACTTTATGACGTCACCAAAACGTCATGTCGTTAGGCCAATAGTGGAGCCAGATTTGGGGGTAGCTGCCATTGGTTCGTTGCCGTGACGTCAGCAAAACCATACCGTCACCGAAAAAAAGACTGGTTTGAACCTACCTTGTTCCTCTACCGTGGTCTATATTTTCTCACGCCTTGGGATATTTTAAAATCATTCATTTGTCTCAAAAGAAAAAAAAACATAAATTTCAACTTCTCAATTTAGATGTACCAAAATTGTCAAATTGACTTAAATTGTTCGGTTTATTTCTATTTTTTGCTTCACGCTCATAAAATGCAGAAATGCACGAATTCAAGCTCTGCGCCCGTACGTTATAAAACTCTCTGTGTAAAGAGTAAGAAAGTTGAATACTTCAATAAATGATTCAGAGATATATGATAAAAGTATAAATTTTGACTTACATATAATATGTTCATATGAAAGTATTTAGCCAATGAAGAACTTGCAACTATTGATACATTTCATTCAAGATCATCTAAAGTTGAAAACGTCTGCAGTAAAATGATTCTAACAAATTTCAAGACATGTAAAAACTTCTGCAGTAAAATGTTTCCAATAAATTTCACGCGTATGACAAATTATCATATTAAAGTAGAATCGGGAGGAGCGAAGAAGTCTCAAAGCATTTTACTATTAACTTTTCCCATTCTGCTGCGTTACAATTAAAAAGGAGAACCAAATCTCGTATTATTGAGAAAACATCCAATGTAGGAAGCATATTGAACGATCAGCTCTGCCACTTTTCAAGCAGGGACGATCAGTTTTAGCATTTCCCCTCACAATCCGTCCTGTCGGTTACATGCTGCGCAATTAAAGCAATCTCTCGCTGCAATCTTCGCTCAAAGAATCACATTTTTACATCTGCAGAATTAATGGAATCACACAGATGGAGTGTCAGTCAAGCCCTCACACTCCCTGCTCTAGCGCAGACTTTACACGCAGGCAGACTTTATACTGAGGCGCACTTTACACGGAAGTAGAATTTACACGGAAGCAAACTTTACACGGAGGCGCACTTTACACGTAGGCAAACTTTACACGGAGGCGCACTTTACACGTAGGCAGACTTTACACGAAGGCAGACTCTCTGCCGGCTGTAAAATTTCTACAAAGACAAACCCGCTCACAGAACATTTCAAAATTCTCTCCCTTTTCAGAACATCCCACCACATCCTGAATATCACTAAGTTAATTCAAAATAGAAGACAAATCGATTTATATTTTCCATTACACATGAGGCGTAAATGATCGTTTTATACAATTTCATTACTACCTTCAGAACCTCACAAAATTGTTCTAGTTCATCCCGTTTCATGCTAATATGAATTTTTGCATTTTTTTCTAAATATCTTCCCCTTTCAATTATGCGTGCGATTCAAAGCAATTCACTGAAAACTTGTTCCAAAAATTTGTTCCACTTGACCACGTGTCTTTTCATTATGTCAATATTTTATTTACTGTTAGTTATCACTGATCATATTTTTCCTATTCAATTAATTCATTGATTTTCAAATCCGTCAATCCACCCAAACGCAGATGATATTGCTTCAGCGCGTTCCTTTTAATTTTTCGCGAATGTGAAGAATTAAAATTTCACTGAGTATTTAACAGAATTTAGTCAGAAACTGACATGATATTGCAATTCCTTCGAACATCGACCCAAGAAAAGCAATACACACACTGATGACTCGACCCTTGTGCTTGAAAACGACATATTGAAAATTTGGAAGAATACTCGAAGAATTTCAAGTGTTTGACGTCTCACAAGTTGAAAAGCTGCATGTCGAACTTTGTCGCGCTTCTCTTTTAGAGCATAATTAAAGAATACTTTTTAAATTTCAGGTACTCAGCTCAAAATGAATTGAATTGCAGGTTAGCGAATGATGGCATTAAGTGCACAAAAACTTTGGTTAGTGAAACGAACCGCTGAATTGGACCACGGTGACGACTCGGCAATAAGGATTATAATGATCTAAAGGATCATAAACATTTGGGCTTATAAATTTCTTAAAAGGTTGTTTGCACAAGAACTAACTGATTTTCATTTCTCTACTGAAGTATTTTGCATACACTTTAATTTGATCAATGTTCACTTTTGCTTTACGTTGCATTAGAAAGTTAAGACCCGCAACATATCGCAATAAAGCAGAAATTGGGGACCACTTGCAGTTTTTCTAATTGGGCGTGTATTGATTTTACACTCTAACCTAACGAATTCTTCGTTTGTGGGATCTAAATAACCCCAAATAAAAACATGAAAATTTTGATTAATTATAAAAAGTACTATAATGTATCTTTACGAAAATTATCGGGGCGAATAACGAGAAATCAAAAGCCATTGAAGTCGTCTAGGATTGAACATTCTGATCGACCAACCTCCGCGTGCGAGAACGTAAACTTAGACGCAAGCCTAATTTAGTGTTTCATTGAATTGGACATCCACAGTTCATAAGGATATCTAATGCCCAGAATATTCCTACAGTATGTTTTTTGTTCAGATATATCTTTCCCATCACTTTTCAATTTTAAAAATTCACTTTCCAAGGTGAACACGTTCTGCAAAGCCAATGTCTTGATTGATCATTCCTGCTTAAAATAAACATAGAAGCTCATTTTTTATTCTCAATTTTATGAAAGCTACAGACACAATGTCTCTGCTTAGTTCTTCTTAGTTATGTCATAGTTATACCACATTCATCGATACGTGACCAATATTTGGTTTCAATCTATTTTCTTGTAGCCAGTGATCAACATACTTGCCCGTTCTATTTCATTTTTGCTTCAGACCCACTTCATGAAATGTAGACGTCTGAAGCATTTCAGGCAATTGTACGCTTGTGATTGGCAGCAATCCCTACCACAGCCAATCACCAATCACGACTACAGCCAATCACCAACCTAAATTCGAATGACAAGCGAAGGGAAACCAATTTGCCAAGCCTGCTCCTGATTTGCATGACATGTTGCCAGACTATAAATATTTATCGGCGGCGAAGTAATGAAAATCTAAAATTGCTGCATCGATATAACACTCGGCTGCACATTTTTAATTATAAACTAACATCAACATTGGCAAAGGCTATCTCCTTATATACGCTGCTTTAATAGTACTGATAATTCTATCTATTTTATGTTAAACATCTACTTTTCAGAGTCCAAATTTGTCTAGAGAGAGAGAGAGAGAGAGCAACCTTTGACGAACACTCCCGTACGAAGATATGGCAGTGATGATCAAAGTTTTTAATTAGTCACAATGATTGTTCTGTTTTGACTCCTTTATGAACAAAAAACTGCTTAGTTACAGACCAATGGCAAACCATCTTTTATTCGTTAATGTACGATTATCCTCTATCAACTTTCTCCAAGCAGGAAAGAAGTTCGAATCAGGAAAATTCTATTTAGAACTGATTATCCTGAATGTATTTAACTTTAAAATCCATTGTGAACGAAATCAGACCCAATTTTTTCCATTTTACGAAAGCGTTGGAATTTCCATTAACGTCTCTAAAAGCTGCAGAAAAGGCGAAAATATAGATAAGTTTAAACTTCATTTCAATAACCAAAACATGACTTCATTCAAAAAAAAAAAAACAGAACTTGACTTGAACGTACATGCTCTGGAAAATCTTTGCAATAAATGTTCAATACGAATTCTTAATGACCCAAAGAACTGCGACCATGATGGCCAAATTGAACAATATTGAGTAACTAACGCCCTCACTGCAGGTCCGCCTTGCCGTGAGGATGGAGGAAGATTAATACTACTTTATTCATGAAGCAATTAGGCCCTCAGGGCTTATTAAACGATAACTAGGACAGCAAGACAGGCATGCATGTGCGCTGCACGTACCTAGAACAAAGGCAAGGATTACATCCTGCGAATTCAAGGTAATTACGTCGAGAATATGTTTGATTTCCTCTCTCAGTACTCAGCCATGTTCAGATTATACTGATAACCATGACGGATGTTTGGTTTGCATCAGAAGCCATGATGGATGCTTGGGTTACATTGAAAACCATGGCAGATGTTTGCGTTACATTGAAAACCATGACGGATGTTCGGGTTATATTGAAAGCATGACGGATGTTCGGGTTACATCAAAAACCATGACAGATGTTTGCGTTACATCAAAAACCATGACAGATGTTTGCGTTACATTGAAAACCATGACGGATGTTCGGGTTATATTGAAAGCATGACAGATTTTTGCGTTACATCAAAAACCGTGACGGATGTTTGGGTTATGTGGATAACCATGACGGATGTTAGGGTTATTTTGAAAACGTATCAGTTAATCTAATTTTCCTGCAACGGCAATGTTACGTTTACTGTAATAGTAATGTTAATTACCCGCGAACGGAAATGCTTATTCTCCTGTTACCGCACTTCTTATTAAACTGCAATGTTAATTCTACTGTATCTACGAGGCTCGAATCACAACGAGACCTCACGACAAAGAACTCAAAATGAGAAGAAAAAATTAATTCTGAGCTTCACAGATAACTTGCACAAAACGTCATGGGGAAAGGCTCGCTATTTTTTCACCTTTTACAAAAGCGTTGAAATTTCTATTACCGTGTCTTACAACTGCAGAAAAGTTATAAATATAGATCAGTTTAGCACACTTGCCCTGGAAAATCTTACTAACAAATACAAATGGAAATTCTTAAAAGTGTAGTAAAATTTGGGAAAGGGGAAATTTCGCGGGGATTCAATAAATAATCAAACATGCAGTACTGAGAGAATTTAATTGGAAAATAAACACAAATGGATAATTATTACGCCCAAAAGAGAACTACACAACAGCAACGAGTTTCAATAACAACTTAGAGATCTTGCAAGGTAAAAATGCCTGAATTTTTTGATGATTTGAGTGCTGCATTAAGAGAGCGTTTGTTTGTACGTTAGAATCTTATTGAATTGTGGTGCTGTTTGATGGCGGCGACGCATGTGACTGAGCTGAGTATAATCGAGGCGTAATGTTAGAGTTAGATCATCGTGATATAGTTTGTCGTTGCTACAGCCAAGTGCGAGAAAAATCTATGATAAATGAAAACAGAGGGAATAAACCTTTCAAAATTGGGTGAAGCTTAAGTTATTCTATACTTATGCATTGAAATAATTTTTAAAATGAAATTCACCGTGCTCTCGGAAATGAGTGAGCTGAAAGCCTTTCCATATGCACGAAAAATAAAATAAAAACGAAGGAAATATTCCAAAATAATTCTCAGCTTCTTTTAAAAGCATTCCTCAATACTTTCATCAACGACAGCTCACAAACCCAACCCTATCAAAACACCACTCGACAAACAAAACAACAACATGAGAAAGGAATTTCTCATCTAAGAGAGTTTCGAAAATATCCCGCAGATTTTATGAAGAAGCGAACGGTAAAAACTTTCGAGCACGAACCCCATGCACGTAACTCAGGGGGGCCGGGCAAATGGAAAGGCTGCAAAAACCCAGCCAACTCCTGACTGAGAACAAAGGCGCTCTCCCTACCTTAACTGCAATTCATAAAGACTTTATGGATGTAGTTGCAGCGTCGAGACAATGACTTTAGCTGCCTCTATTTCACTTCATTGCGCCCCTTCTTTTGACTCGAGATTTGGGGGAGGGTTAGGAGAGGGCTGGGAGAGGGTTGGGAGGGGGCTGGGAGAGGGTTGGGAGAGGGTTGGGAGAGGGTTGTAAGAGGGCTGTGAGAGGGTTGGGTGAGAGCTGAAAGAGGGTTTGGA
>JACJUY010001486.1:101079-142572 GCA_014220935.1 Platorchestia sp. MABIK | reverse complement strand
ACGTATTCAACCGCGCCCAATACATACTCCTTCCAAGTCCGGCGTTTTTCTCTCCCGGGAAACTACGGGGAATAAAGGGCGCGACAGAATGTGGTTTTCATAATAACTTTCAGTGGGGCTTCAATTGTTTTACATTTTGCAAAGCAGAGCTAGAATCAACGGTTTCATGTTGTAAGGTTTTCACTGCGCTCGTGTAGATCTTAGAAAAACTGGTTTGAAACAGGCTCTAAAAATTAACAAACATGAAATGCAACGTTAATTTATTTTCCATGTCCAAAATATCTTCGTTATGATAATTATTATTCTCAAATGCTGATCACTAACTTCATAATCTTAACATAAAAAATGTGAATGACTACTTTTTTAAAACATTTAAAAAACTGCGCAACTGGCATGCCAAATATTTTCTAGACTCTGGTTCTGTAAAATTAACCATTTTTAACAGAAATAAGGAGAATTAGCGTTCTCCATTAACTCTGTCGATTAACAAGAGCACGGCTGGGAGTAAAATATAAGTATAAACGCTATGAATATAATGTGCAGAAGTAAAACATTCAAAATATCAGATAAATGACTTTAAGATGCTGAGGAAATAGACTCAAGTGATGATTTCCATATGTTGGGGAATTGAAAGATGAGAAAGTGACTTCACAATTTTGAAAATGTGACCTGAAAATGATGAGTTTGTGACTTCGCAATTTTGAAAATGTGACCTGAAAATGATGAGTTCGTAACTTCTCAATTTTGCAAATGTGACCTGAAAATGATGAGTTTGTAACTTCGCGATGTTGAAGTTGTGACCTCGGAATGATGAGGTAGTGACTTAGTGATGTTAAAGTTGTGACCCTAAAAGGATGAGGAATAGTGAATAAACTTGCGATATTGATTTAGTGACTCCAAGATGTTGAGGTGGGTTTGCAAGACGCTGAAGGAATGACAAGACATTCAAGTGGTGACCTCAAGATGTCGAACTACTGACATCAAGATGTCGAGGTGCCTACTTGAAAATCTTCTCCGTGACTTGGGCAGGCGGTCCACAATCAACTCATCAGCGACAGAGGTAGATGGGCTCTGGCTGCTGTTCTGTCCGTTTAAATCCAGCTGTATAATTGTCACCCGTGAAGCGGCGCAGTTTTGCGCAGCCGCACGGCAGCCTCGTCGGTATCTAAAATGCCAAAGCATCTCGCTCTGAGCTGAACTTTCAGAGGAGGCAGTAATACGACGTTGATATCATTGGTGATTTTAAATTCAAATTGCTTCAAAATCTCATCTTAAAAGCTCAGTTGCTGCAATCTTAGAATTGAACGAGGTAATTTTGTCCTCTGGTGTTCGCACTTTCATCGTTGACAAGATTTTCAGAACTGTGAAAGGGTAAAAATTAACTCCTTTAATTCTATGATTGAAGTAACTGAGCTAATAAGACAAGAATTGAAGGAAACATTTAATTTTTGGTGGCAACCTGCTAAAACTATCCGAAAAATTTTCTAAGCCTTAGCTGAAAAAACATGGAGATGTCTTGAGAACATTTGCATCCCGGTATGATTTCAAACAGCCGATTTATTTTTTTATTATGATTTGCATGAGTAAATGTACTGTATATTGTTACATGCATTTAATGAAAAAATAACAGTTTAATAAATCATAAAAACTCAGTCTCAATTCAACAAGATTTAATTACACTCTTTATTTTGGTTTTGAAGTACCTTCTAAAATTTCCGTTGCTATTTTTTACCTAAATTCACGTGCAGCTTTTCTGATTTCATGAATATACTACCACTCGTAGCGGGCTCCGAGCTCCCGAACTTTCGGAATTAATTTAAATTTAGAACAAGGAGTTGACGTGTGAGAAACTCCGGCGAGACACGTAATAAGAAAAGGGAATCCTACCAAACTTGGGTGGCTGAAAGGTGTTACTGAATAGCAATTAAAAAAACAGTTTTATCTGGAATTTTTGGGCACAAGTTCGGTAGCATTAATCGCTGCAAATGTGAATGTAAATTCTTCAAATTGAAGAAACGAACTTCTAACCCACAATAATCGCTTTAACAGTTTTATCTTACGCATAGTAGTTACTCAGTAATCATATTGTAGTCTCTCCCCAACCCTTGTATGACATTAAGCTGTCAGAAAACACAAGCTTATAGAATAAATTTAACGTTTTGTGTCCAAATAAAAACTCTTAGCTGTGGCTCAGACCAACGACATTTGTTTGTTGGTTCCCCAAAAGGATGAGGAAGAACGCTATGCTTTAAAATAGATGTAACGAGCGACTTTTTCATCACATCTGAATGCCAATAATGTAACTCTGTGGCTGAACTGCATCTCTACACTCACCATGCCATATCGCTCACAAATTGTATTTGAGTTTCCGTCTATTTCATGTCCATTTGTCTGCAATCGAGTTATATAATGAGATGTACAACAATATTTTCGTATATAATGTGATGTTTAATGAAAATGTTGACTGTAGTGTCCGATTTCAAATGCTTTATACAACTTCATGTGAAGAAGTGTATTGGCGGAGGTTTCTTGTACAAATATTGAATGAAGTGTCAATAAAAATAACTTATATTGAATGAAGAAGCAGATACAAAATTTGAAAACAAATATTAACTAAGCTGGTAAAGACGCGATCGGAATGTAACATTTGAGAGAAAACTATCCTTTTTGCATGCTCTCTATAGCTGGAATAAATAAATTCAGCAAGAAATTTATTCTTAATTCATTGCTGTCGCACAAACTATTTAACAAATGACCAAGTGTTCACACAGAGTACTTAGTTTAACGCAAGTCAGTTGTTCATCTCTAACGTACTACGCTTGACTCTCATCAACACATTTCATCTGATTGAAAAATCGCTCAACACAAAATAAACTTTTACTACCATGAGTCCAAGTCCCCAATCTCATACAGTACGTGAATGCATATAATTCTGAACCTTAGAGGGTCACGCAATGGCCGATCTCATACAATGTGTGAAGCCACATTGTTTGTGTCCCTCAAGTTCACTAGAGAGAGACCCAATGACCGATCTCATACAATGTGTGAAGCCACATTGTTTGTGTCCCTCAACTTCACTAGAGAGAGACCCAATGACCGATCTCATACAATGTGTGAAGCCACATTGTTTGTGTCCCTCAACTTCACTAGAGAGCGATCCAATGACCGATCTCATACAATGTGTGAAGCCACATTGTTTGTGTCCCTCAACTTCACTAGAGAGCGATCCAATGACCGATCTCATACAATACGCGAATTCACATCGTTAGCATAATTCAACTTTACAACAGAACAATTCATTCCCTCCCATTCATCTCCTCTCATCGGTCACTCAGGTTCCATTGTTCGCGAACTAAATTCAAGTTACATTCAAATATTTTCAACTTTTGCACTCACTTGACGAGCTCCCAGGCTGTTCAAAGGCTCTTTGCTCTCGTTCCTGCAAAGCCTCTGAAGTTAAAGAGGGAATATTGTAAGCGGAGGCCGCCTTCAGTCAAGATGGCTGCCTCTGACTTGCGGATAAAAATGACTTTCTAGGGTTTCCACGACTGCGCCTTGGATTTTGTATCTCTTGAGCGATCGACGGGGATTGAGGTATCAGATTCCCAAGACTCGAATGAACTTGTTTTCGCTGACCTGAAGAACTGCTCCGTTCTCGAATGACTTCCATTTTTTACACAAGAAACTAGAAACCCAAAGACTGAAAAATACTCGATTTCATTCAAATTTGGATCGTTTTTAGTCTCCTCTGAGAAGAGTTCAGGCGGACTTCCAGCGAGACGGCTGAGAGACGTGTTTATTGCGAGATGAAATTGAAATTTTGTTGAAGGGAAGTTGACGCTGGGGAAAGGGATGAAAATATGATTTTACGGTAGTCGAGTACCTGAAATCTTCTTAAAAGAAGAGAGCAGGTCTCTTCCATGAGATGATGGCTTGAACCCTAGAATCTTCTAAAAAGGAGAAAACAAGCCTCCTGCCATGAAACGAGGGTTTGAAGGCTAAAATCTTCTACGAAGGAGAAAACCATGTCACCTACTGTACTTTGAAGAATAGTACAGGGTCACGTTAAGCCTTACAAATTTCGTAAGTGCAGTTTCACTGTTATAGATACCAGTTTCTTTAGTTTTTACACTTTTCGATTTAAAATAAGCGAAGTTAAATCACGATTGTCAAGGGCCTTTGCTGTTAGTTCTAACTTTACTAATCTTCATCAGAAGTTTACTTTTTTAAAAAAGATTTTTTCATTCCAATAGTTTTCCAGTGCGGCTTTTTGAGGGAGCTCCGAGGATTTTTCAATCAAATGTACTACCAAACTTCTACTCTCGCTACTGTAGGAAAGAAAAATTAGTTTTGCATCCTTCCTTTTTTCGTTCAGCAACCGGAAAAAGACGAAGAAAGAATTGTGTTTACTTTTATCAAAATATTTTACTCATGTTAACTTTCATTTCTTGGTTTTTAATAAATATCGAATTGGTTCCTTCTTCAACTACAAAGATAAACTTCCGAAAGGTATGTTCTCTTCTGTAATTTATCAACACAGTTGCGCACAGTGTGCGTCGGCGTAAGAAGGTTCTACCACTAGAGTCTTGCATATTCGCGTTGCAGAGCATGTCTGCAGAAGTTATCGCACGAACCGTCCTCTTGCTGCGCCTTCTCACTCAGCCACATGAACGCATGCTGAAAGATGTAATCTTCCAACAAAAATAGACGATTTTAATATTTTAGCGGCTGCTTCAAACCCCGTTGGTCTTCTTCTCGAACTGAAACCATTGTGGAATTTCTTCTTATTTTACAATGATAGCCTTTTTTAAATGACTCCCAATCCGCTTTTAATTTGCAAATAGTTTAGCGCTTTTATTTAGTTTTACTTACATTTATATTTCACCTTCGATGTTTTCAATTTTTTATTTTTTAAAAGCAATTGTTGAAAATAATTCATCGAGTCGAAATGTTCATTTTTAACTGTAAAGCTTTTAATATAAAATGTCGCGTATCAGGGCATTATTCCTCGCTAACATTTTCTTAGCCTTACATGCGTCATTAGATAAGGAGGGTAAAACCATCCTTTGATAAAAAATACTTTAATGAGGCAAACCTCATCGAAATTGAGCATTAAATTTAAAAAAAGTTACTACAGTTCATGTAAAAAATAATTGAAACACATTATTGGTTTATCGGTGAATTTATCAGTGAATTTATCGGTGAATAGTTGTATTCAAAAACAATTCTTAACGAAACGGTTGTATTTTATGAACCGCATATTTTAAGTGAATATTTTTTCTGCTTCAGACTCCGCCCAACACGCTTTTGTATCCACACCTAAACTTTCTCTTCACATAAGCACAGAAGCAGGGATCAAGCCAACGCGACTGCGCAGACGCACACCGACTTCTTTGTTTAAATTCTCGGAACGAAACTCCGACATTTTTCAGCTGGTAACCTGCACTCTTTTATTCCACTCCAACCGTCAGACTACATTTTTAAAAGCGGTGTTTTATACAGAACCACCAATGAATTCTAACCGCTCATTAATTCACCACAAAAGTCTGTACCTGAGCTTCATTCTCGTTTTTAAATTCAACGCGACAGTTCAAATGTACGATCAAGACTCGCACCGAGAATCGCTTTTTGACAAGAGCAAACCTGCGGAGTTTGAGGGCAAATCTTTGTCTGAAGGTTTTAAAGCTTAAGACTCGAGTCCGTGGCAGTTGCGGCTACTCTAATGGCCGGCACGCACGCCAGCTTACTTCGCTCGAGCTAAAGGCGCCCGTAAAGTGCACCGAGAATGCTCTAAATACTACACTGATAACTTCAAACAACACGGATTCGCAGCCAAACTCTTCGAAAGAATCCCTCGCGTTGAAATACGAGTTGCGGAGTTAGAGTTGTTAGTTTTAGGCACTGAGTTTTGAAATCGAATACTAAAGTTCGTTTCGATTGAAGTGGGATATAGTTGGTGAGTAATGGAGTTGAAGCTGTTACTTTTAAGAATCGGTTTTCGAAATTGAATAATGAAATTGGTTTGGATTGAAGTGGGATGAAGATGGCGAGTTATGGAGTTGAAGCTGTTACTTTCAGATATTGTTTTAAAACCTTAAAACCGAATGCTAAAAAGTATTTTTGAACTAAAAGAGAATTAAGTTAGTGTGTTGCAGAGTTATTGCTGTTGCTTTCAGATATTCAATTTAAACTCGACTACATGATATGTAAGTCGAAATGGATAGCATTTGACAGAGAAACAATTCGTTTAGAAATTATAATCTGAAGCTAAAACATTTAGTATCAGAGCTCATATTTTGGATGCTGCCGTCAAACGTTGACTCAAATTTGCGTTAATAATTTTTCATAATAATAATAAATAAATAAACTAAATATTAAATTCATTTAATAATTTAATTATTAATTATAAATTATAACGACAATATTGGTAATTGCTTTGCTAATTATTTTAGGATCACATCTTAGTACCTGCGAGCATGTTAAAGTGGTAACTCAGTTAAAAAATTACGACATACTTAGTATAATATTACGTGTATTATAATATTATATTATAATAGTATATGTGGGAAATATACAATGTAGTATAATATTGTATTATATTGTATCATATTATAGTATCTTAAATTATATTATGTTATATTATATTATATTATATTATGTTGTATTATATTATTTTATATTGTATTGTATTATATTATATTACATTGTATTATTTTATATTATATTATATTTTATTATATTATATTATATTATATTATATTATATTATATTATATTATATTAAATTATATTAAATTGTATTGTATTATATTATATTGTATTATATTATATTATATTATATCATATTATATTATATTATATTATATTATATTATATTATATTATATTATATTTTATTACATTATATTATATTAAATTATTTTACGTTACATTATATTACGACACACTTGAGCTGATGACAAAATCAGTTTCGCAGACGCTAGTGTAATACCAAAATCAGTTTCAGAGAGCGAAAAATAATGCTAAAATCACTTGCGTACAAACTGATATGATACCAAATTCAGCTACACAAACCATGAAATGGTCCCAAATCAGTAGCGGGCAACCTGAAACAACGCCAAAATTTAGTTACACCAAACCTGAAAAGATGCTCAAATTTCTCGCCCACAACGCGAAACGATGCCAAAATCAGTGTCATGTGCTGACCAGAGTGATCGCTCCCCGAAGTTTCCCTCGGCCAAACACAACCGCGGTGAATTCAACAGAAAGTGAAAACTCATTTCTTTATCTTTTCTCTTTACTGCGGGAGGGATATCCCTTTTACAAACACTCGCAACTGCTAGAAAAAGAGCTCCAAATTGCACGCGCGTGTTTTTGGCGGACGAATTATTTCAGTTCCCGTGGAGTCGGGCTGTTTAGAGAGGAAGTGTTGTCGGCATCAGTTATTCGACAGCCGAGGAAGAAACAGCGGCGTGCAGAAGGAAAACGCGGTTTCTTTGTAAGAAATGCTGCTTTTCAGTGTCGGTGAACGGCGTAACTCCAGGTCATTTATTGCGGTATGCAAACAAAAAAACAAACTGCAGTGCATTCACTGTAACATGTAAATAAAAATGCATTCCGCCGTGCATTTATTGCGGTAAATAAACAAAAATACATGTATTTGTATTCAATATATATTTGCTCCCAAATCATTTTTTAAAAACTTTTCAGTTCGTATATTGCAGCATTAGGGGACTGCTCAGAATAGGTGGTTATTTCTTTAAGCGCTCATTTTCTTTGAATGATGTAAAAAAGATGTTCAGGTTATGTTAAATTAATTTGTGTTAGGATATAAGAGTCGGTATGAGAAAATTAAAAGAGGTATTGATTAATGCCTTCAGGTGCTAAAGTCTCCAAAATGAGTAATTTCAAATCGAAATATTCATAGTAAGGATTGTGAAGACTTTGATTTCCGGCTGCCACTAAATTCTGCAGAATTTGGACAAATAGCCATCGAATAGTCATCACTCTATAACCATCGAACACTAAACATTCATAGCCATTAATATTTTAATTCTAAAATGACGTCGACTAAAAATTTCCGCATTGGACCAGAGAACTAATTTTTCTGTTTCACAGAAGCGATGAGGGCTAAAGAAAGACGTCATTTATGCTCAAAATTCCGGTCTTAACCGTTAGTGATTCGCCGTTTCACGTTATCAGTCCGTTGAAAGTTCAGAGCGTCCTACAGTACAAATCTAAAAGTGATTTCAATCAAATTCCTGACACAGGTAAATTTCTAATTTCATTTAATAGCCAATTAATAATTTTCCAATTGGTTATAATCCGCGAAACTTTGCCTGGGAGATCAAGTGGGTCATGATAAAAGAACACTGAGTTTTCTCAAAATGTTTCCATCACTGCTGAAGGTGTTGCTATTGATATGTATCTTTACGAAAGCCCTTTTTGTAAGTAAATATTCCACCACCGATTGACGAAAATATTTGCTCCAATTGGCTTAAACCAAACAAACTCTGGAACATCGTGCTGAATGAATACTGACCGCAAACATACGAATCCCAACTAATGCATCAAAACACATTCAAGGAGTGCGGAGGTTAAAAAAATATCTGCTCAACCGGTCTCATCAAATAGCCGATTGGTTCAACACAAACTTACTCAGGAACGCAGCCCCAAATGATACAAGCCACGAACATTCGAATCTCATCCAGACCACTGTAATACGAGTATATGAATCCCACTTCAGAGGTCAAAGCACATTCATGAAGCGAGGAGGGTATAAAATATCTGCTCAACAGGTCTAGGTTTCACTTTTTACATTCAACAGGAAAACGCAAAAAACTCACACGGACTTTATTTGTTTTTGGGAGCACAACTTTTAGGTGGTGAGCGAGCGGTGCTGGCAGGAGGCAGCACCTCAAAATATCTAATTTTACGCTCAACATCTTTTGACTAAATTACTCATGCTGTTCAAGGTGTTGTTTTAAATATGAATCTACAGTTGTAAATCTAGGGTATAGGAGAAATGTTATGTTGCAGAAATATGCATCTATAGATGTATCTAAAAATTTCTGTACAGATAGATGGATCATATTTGTAATAGATATTCATCTACTGTCTTAGTGATTATTTTCAGGCGAATGAATAATCTATTAATAATGAGAATAATTTATTCATAGGGAAAGTAATACAGGGTTCCATTAATTTGCTAGTAATCTAGGCAATCTACCCGTGGTTTAAGTAATCTGTATATGGTCTAAGTAGTAATCACACGTCCTAAGTAACCCCCTCGTGGTCCATGTAATCTGTTCATAGTACAAAGAATGAACACAAAGTAAGCTCCTGACTTCATTTATATTCCAGTAATTAATTGAATAATGCACTAATGGAATGAACAACCTACTCAATGTCTAATTAAATGTTGCATGAACGAAGAGATCTTCACAAAAAAATATCTCAAGTAGTTCATGAGCATTAGTTAAAAAAACACATAATTTTTCAAGACGTAGTTGAAGTTCCCTCTAAAAATCGTGCCGATATACACCATGAGTGTAAAAATACATAGGTGCTGGGAAATTAGTTTATCTTAAAGTTGTTTCATGGAAATCCTCATTCCGTACAAGCACACATTTGTTTTATGCTTCAGACCTAGTCCCGCCTAAAATTGTCCCACAAGATTCTAAGATTTAGTTCTCACGGCCCCAAAAATCTGTTCCATATTAATGAGACCTCGGCGACTGGACGGAACAAGCAATATGAAGGAGCAACAAGTTACGGAATGTCGCCTTTACGACCGGGCAAAGTTGGGCAGGTATTGCAGGTCCAGCCGTAAAAACTTCGGGGTGCCATCTGGCGGACACCTTCATGATCAGCGCTTACAATAAGGAAGGAGACGTAAGATGTACGAGGAGAGATTTCATTCTATCTGGTTGATTTGAGTCTCAGAATTGAATGTATCGAATAGAAATTTTAATGTGCGATTTATAAAAAAAATTGATTCAGTTTTTGAAGGCAATTCATTTCATAAGAACGCGTGAGCTTTTGACCTAAAGAGTACAGAGGGGCTCAAGATGCTGTACTAGGTGGAAAGTCATGATAGAGATTCACGCACGTATTTTTGGCGTGTTATAGTGCACCAATTATTCAATTTGAAAGATCCCCAGGAATAAGAAAAACACCAGTGAGCATATTTAACTTCCTCAAAGCTACACAACTTTAGGCTCATTCAAAAACAACACGCTTAGCGTAGCATTGAAAATGTTCACTTGAAGTTGCCAGTATTGAACTTATTGAACATTTTTACTGAGCTTAGCGATAAGATGAGCCCCATTTCCTTACTCATAAATCTTGTTAAATCCACATCACTGTTGTGTTTTGTGCTGTTAGATAAGTGAAAGGGAAATTGTTGGGAAATGAAGCGTTTGTCTTTGAAAAAGCGTCATAGATTTCTTGAACACACAGGCTAAAATTTTGCCGTATTTTCCTTTCAAGTTCAACGAAACATGACGAAATTCCATCGTTGAGGAATAGGCTGGTCACACAACGGCCCAAGAAATTGATCTTTGTATCTGAATACTCAGGTTCTAACATTCGAAATACCTGGAAAGGTGTTTTGTAGCAGACTGCAATTTTCACAATTTTGAATTTTGCCTCATGAGCGATACCTTCCCTTAACATACGTTCCATGAATTACAATCGTTTTGAAGAACTTCTAAAGTAGCCAGTCATTTTTCCGTATGGAGATATGTATATAAGTAACTATTGACGGTTTTAAAGCCTGAATTATGACATGTTCAAGTCGTTTTTGCCATGCTCCTAAAGATTTATTTCTCAGAATAAATTCTACTTTCTACGATAGATATTTTGATTTACCTCATTTAGGTTTGTCTGCCATTGTTCTGACTCCGCCTTGACCGCTTCCAGGTCTGTCTTCCATCGTTCCAAGTTAGTGAAACCGACATGAAGTTTGACGTAACTTACACAAATGAGACGCAACACAAGTTTCACTTAACCAACACAAGTGAGACGTAATCATAGTTTTTCTTTTGTTTAGCACTGAACTGTCTTTTAGTCCATTCAAAAGGCATGCAATCATCGTTTAGAAAAATATATCTGTGTGTGCTCATAAAAGAACGCTGTTAAAACTCGGTTTATTAATTAATAAATTAACACGATTGCGCCATCATTTAATCACAACGTTGCACGTGTACCTGAGATAATGAACGCGTTTGTCAAGGTGTATTTTAGATTCAATTTTCTTTCAATTAGCTATGCATTTAATTTAAATTTCATTTTCATAAGTTTTAGCGATTTTACTGACGCTTTAGTTTATGTTTCTTTAGTAGGTTCGTTTTTAATTACCGTAGTACGTTTTCAATTAAGGTAAAAGCGAGCGTTATTGAGCCGAAAGTGTCGTCTTCCGAACGGCATCTAACCCCCAATTTTGAAATACTGCTGTTGTTTAGGGAACCTTGATTATACACCGCCGTACACCATGTTAAAACTGAGCCAATTTTGCCTAGCCGATGTGTTGTACGTGTACAGAAGAATAACTGCATTTTTCAGCGCTGTTTTTACAAGCCTCTCTTCCTGTGAGATAGAAAAGTTGTCTGTGATAGAGAATGGAAAAAATCAAGCTGGAAAATGCATCTGTAATTGAATACAACGAATGATTTTTAAATAAACTTTCAAAATCAATCTCTATTAGTTCAGTCGAGATGTGACTAGCAAGGTCTGTTTAATGCACTTCTTTTTCGTAGTGTTCGGAGCTTGAAATTATAGCTTTGATGATATTATGGCCGAAACATTTCTCTCATTCGTTTAACTGTGACGGAAAAAACGAGGCTTTACTTCTCTGATTGTAAATGTAGCTTGCCTGGTAACGTGTTGAAATTGTCAGCTTTTCGTGCAAGTTATCGTACAGAAAAAACCTGTTGTCCCATAGAATGACGCAGCCCTCTGAGCTACTTGAACAAAGCTGCCAAAACTGCAATTTTGAAACGAAAATTCCCAAAGCTTAACCGTAAAATGCAAATGAGTTCTTCGGACTTAAGATAAGCGCTTTTCTCGGAAGCAATTCCTTGGTCGACTGCACCAAGACTTGCGCTACTAAAACAATTTTCGAAATCCGGAGGAGCTAGCATGCGAGGGGCAGCTCTAGGGAATGTCGTTTTACAAGCCTCGATGTTTTATTGCTGGGAAATTCCAAGCTCCAGTTCAAGGACTTTGTTTCAATGGAAGTCTCCCTATAAAGAGATGGATTTTTGACTGGAATATTTTGCTTCTCAGCATATGACCTTACATTATTTCATTTTTTCATGGTCAATCCTTATATTATTTCATTGTTTGAATAAAATAACTCTGAAAGTATTTCCTTTAAAAAGGTTCAATGAATTTTTCTACACATGATGTAAAATATTCAGGACATTTGGGTACTGATCATTTGCGCTGTAAATGCTGCATTAGCCCTCCAATAAAACAACTGAAATAAAATTAATATTCGTGGGAGAGTAATATGTACGTAATAAAGTGTTCAGTGACGCCTTGTTTTCTGTACATAATTGATAGTAAAAACTATTAGTAATTTTAAATAATTTAGTACATCCTCATTAGAGAAACTCGAAAATGCATTTGTTTCATCTATCAAAACTCAGTGAGGAACTCATTCGCTTCCAGTAAACTTCAACTTGACGAGAACGTCTGCTTCGGGATAAAAACTATCATTTGCACGAGATCCGTGACTTTCTTAGAAACAGAAAGTGGACACGGAAAGTCTACCAGTAACATGGTATAAATACAAAATATTACAGAATTCTACGCGTGCGTTAAAGAATAACAAAGACTTTTGGTCAGCTTACCGGAAATGCAAATAAAAGTTATACGCCGAAAGTCCTTGATCATTTTAACGCAGTGATATTTCTTACTTTATAGTATATCTTTTTCGCATTCTAATAAAGAATTTGAGCTAATTATTAGACTGCAAATTATTGAGCAAATAATTACTATTATTTTAAAATTTTTTGAGCAAGTCTGATGATTGCTTGCCTCAGTGAGGGTTTGATTATTAATGGATTTAATTTCACATGAACTCCGCCATGTTGGCATCGGACTGCACCTGGTGGAAGTTTGCTTGTCTTCTTGTGGGGCATCTGGACCAACCATCAACAATCTTCAATCCTGATATCTTTGCTCAACAAAATTGTACATGCATTCTACAATGTTGTGTTGTATTGTACAAAGTTGTTTGTACAAGTGCGTTGTGCAACATGTTGAAGAAATTTCTGCTACTGACTGAACATTTCTTCAGCTAGCTGTTTTTCTTTCTTTCTTTCTTTCAGCCTAGGATTTCTCAACTGAATTAAAATGCTCCAAATTCATTCCTCAACAATAGAGCTCCGAATTTCCTCAGCGTAATAAAACGCTTCAAATTCATTTCGAAGCCACAGAGCTCAGCATTTCTTCAGCAAATTAAAACCCTATTCCTGAAAAACAGAACTCAGCATTTCTTCAGCGAATTAAAACGTTCCAAATTCATTCCTCAACAACAGAACACCGCGTTTCCTCAGCGAATTAAAACGCTCTGAATTCATTCCTGAAGAACAGAGCTCAGCATTTCTGCGAGCGTCGAAGACTGCCTGTCACGAGAAGCCTTGACGGCACCCTGACAATTGAGGACTCTGAAACAAAGATGCAGTGCTGTTGACGAGCGCTGCAGTGCGGCGGTGTCAGAGTCTTGACCTTTGAGTTCAAAAGACGACCGGGGTTGGTTTGATAAACATTATTTGCGTTTATATCGAAACATTGCAATGTGTCGTTGCGTTTATATCAAAACATTGCAATGTGTCGTAGGGTTTATATCAAAACATTGCAATGTGTTGTAGGGTTTATATCAAAACATTGCAATGTGTTGTAGGGTTTATATCAAAACATTGCAATGTGTTGTAGGGTTTATATCAAAACCTCATATTGCAAAGCAGTGTTTAAACGATGATATTATATTGAATCCCAGCGTTTATAATTGAGTATGATACTGCATCGTTGAGTTGATGACAAAATAATCA
This sequence comes from Platorchestia sp. MABIK, assembly GCA_014220935.1. Taxonomy (NCBI): domain Eukaryota; kingdom Metazoa; phylum Arthropoda; class Malacostraca; order Amphipoda; family Talitridae; genus Platorchestia; species Platorchestia sp. MABIK. Next base: position 128,514 of record JACJUY010001486.1, on the reverse strand, counting down.
ATTGCATCATGGCGTTTATTAAAAAATTGAATTGGATTTTAACGTTTATATCATTTTATTGAATCCTAGCGTTTGCAAAAAACATTGCACTGCATCCTAGAGTTTTATGAAACATCACATCGTAAAGCTTAATTAAGTATGTTTGATTATGGTAATCATTATAGTACCTAGCGTATTCATGTTGGTGTCGAAGAATTTAAACTGAAAACCGTTCACTACGATGATGTGAAATGTTTTCTAAATTGGGTTAGGCGCTCGGCTGTTAAACGGAGAGCAGCTGAAGCCCCTGGGAACTCAGGTGCGCTCCCATTTTATGTCCACGTTATTTCCTTTAAATTGCTTCGAGAACGCGAAGGGGTCCACATTTGTAATCAGCTGGCAACTTTCGTGGAAAAGCGACCACAAACAATAATAATAATTTTCCAAAAATATTTTAGGAGTTCAATACCAAGGGCTTGTGCGAAGAGATGTCGCAAACCTCAAAATTTGTTATTAACATATCGAAGGACTCTCAATATATTAATAGATTAACTATCCGCCTATCCGTTACCGGATTCTTTATGAACTTTTACATTCAGCATTTAGTAACGATTTGCAATCTAACAACGGATTCACGATCCAATAATCGATCAATATTTTCCTTTTGAATAATTATGAACGTCTATTGTTGCAGCAGCCATTGACCAACGGATCAGTTGCGGTTTCGTCAGTAGATTTGTAACCTAGTGACAGATTTACAATCTGGGTAAATATTTGCTTCTAACAGTGGATGTATGATTTACTACTGCATTTCCAGTAAGGTTTCGATGCTCAATCCACTTATGGATTTTTAATCTTCTAATGGAATAACAATCTAAGGCTGTTAACAAGCTAAGGATGTTTTCACTAATTCAAAATCTAAGAACGGATTAGCAATTCACCAATATATTTGCAGTCTATCATAAAATTCTTCTTATTACTGAATTAGTCTCCACCTTCCGCTACATTACCGTTTGGATACTGTTTGGCCTTGAATGATTAACAAGCGTTACGTTTAAGATCACGAAGATAATTCTCACCAGAGCAGCAAATGAAATCAGTCAGTGAGGCCGCTTTCAATTTGATGTGGTGAAATAACGAGCGTGATTCAATATCATTGTTCTGCAGAAATGATGAGGCTTTCTAGAATAATAGCAGGTATTACAGCTTTTAGAAAGCGATCTTCTGCTATCGAAAACCTAACGTTGGGAGCTTCTGAGATTCTGAAGCGTTAAATAAATTTTTCGAAGCTTCAAAATGCTGTAATTCAGTGATTATCTTGACTCGATTTGAGGGTGTTGCATGAATTTTCTTGGACGCTTCAAAAATATAATTTTTCATTGATTTTCTTTTAGCGAATTGAGACTGTTGGATGAATTTCATACTTAGAATCGCAGTAAATAAGTTTTTGATAGCGAGAAGTAAAAAATCAGGAATTGTACGTCAATTTCATAATGTTTTTAAGTGTATGACCAACGTATAATAAACTGATACTTTCTTGAAGCCAAAAATTACTTCATAAATATTCCCCATTTTTTTGTTGATTATAATCTACGCTTTTACGATTTTGTTTCACGTTTTTTTTAACTTACAATCTTTCCTTTGCTTACCAGCGTGGACAAAACTAGAAGATTTTCAGTTTCCAAATGCTTTAGTTTTATAATCGCGTAGAGGGAACACAAAGTTTCCTAAGGGGAAATTTCACTTAATTTGAGAGTCAGAGACGTTCTGTCTTTCGTGTCTTAGGTCTTTAAAGATTTTAAACCAGACTCAATTTTTCAAAATTCTGTCTCTTCATCTTAAACATTGAAACGAATGCTGATGTTTATTAATGAGAAACGTTGATACTTCGAAAATTATTTACGGAGTTAATGTTTGGTGTCTCAAAGTGCGAATTTTAAAAATGAAATTGTTGGTAAACCAAGAAAAACAAAAATTACTCTATAATTCGTTCGTTTTATATTTACCTTACGATTTAGCATTGCATCCGGTCGATTGTAAATTAGATAAATTGGAAAAATTAATAAAATTTAGCATGATTCTAACATTGGTTCGAGTTTACAGTGACTCTTAGAGTGGGCTACTTGCGCATCACGGGAAAAGATGCAACACTTCATCCCAAGTATTCACTTCATGAAACTCGATCTTCCTGAAATTAATTTAGGAACAACAATAGAGTATCAGTCGCCTCACTTTCCTGCCTAACCGGCAAGTTCAATTGGCGTTCAGATTCCGATCCAAATTGAGAAATTAAAGAAAACTAACGAATGTAAAAACATTCTCATCTGCTGTGTTTGTAAATTTAATGATTTATTTTCAGTATTTACGATGACACTGAACGCTCACGATTGAACGCAGAAGTTCACTTTCCTGTTTGGGTATCTTTGAGGGTTCAAATCCTTTTTTCTATTGTCTTCTCTTCCTCCTTTCAACCTCACTTTTTTGTTTTCTTTTTCCGCTCTCGTCTGTCGTTGCATGATCTCAGATAAATTCCTTCCCTCCCTCTTTCTTACTTCCATTACATTTTCTTTCTCATGCACTCTCATTTTTGATCTTCCAAGCACACCAACTTGCTCTCTTTCATTTTCTTCTAATTTACCACCCTCTTCCGTTTTTGCTTTCTTTTTCTCACACACTTTCTCCTGCTCTCTCTCCCTATCTCTCTCTCACTCTTTTCCTTTCTCTCACTCTTTTCCTTTCTCTCACTCTCTCTCACTCCCTCTCTCTTATGACCCAATAATCTTTTCGATACAATATTTAATTAAACATCGTTACAACATTTCATTAGAAATTGTAAGCAGCAACACATACTGAAAAAGTTGTCACGAATTTCCTTTGCTCATTATCCTATATTTCAGAACATCGCACAGCATTTTAAGGAACGCGTATGTATTGTGATTTCCTCGATGCATAGAAATGTTTTTGTGTACGTTTACGTGTTAGGTGTATGTATGTGCGTAGGTATGTAGGTGCACGTATATGTGTACATATTTACATGTATATATGCACATATATATGCACTAAACCGACAACTGGCATTTTTAGTTAGAAATAATGGTCTCTTTCTGTTTCACTCTCAATTTGTGACATTACCGAACTCGTCATCTCTTTGTTATTGTAAAGCATTCCCGTAAAAACCATAGATTTTTTGTGTGATCATCCATTTATATTGAAACTAAATGCTTATCAACTAATGATCGTTACGTTAAAATGATTTAATTAGAAATACAAAACTTGTAATCTTCGTGTTCCACATGCTTATATACATTTTTTCACGCTTTCCTTGAAATGACATTTTTGAACATCGGCCGAAACAAGCGATTCATATAGTATTTCCTGGCGTCAAGAATTGCGAAGTTTTATGTCATGTATATGTAAACTGTCAAAAGTCATGAAGTTGTGTTATCTCTTATAATTATCATTACATGTATCATCAAATGTAGTTTAAGCAAGATTAGGAGTACATTGCCCTCAATCAATTTTCGACTAGTGACATGGGTATTACAATACTCGTGTGTGTGTATCATTTAAGTGTGTTAACTTTAAGATGTTTTAAAAACCAATGATGGTAATTTTGTACCATCTCTATTGGAAATAAACTGTTTTTCTTTTTTTCTTTCTTTCTCTCTCCCTTGAGCATAAGCAGCTTAAAGGTTCCATCTCAGGTCCCCTCAATCTTCTGTGTAGAGGGTGCTGACGTCGGCCATTTCCTCAAAACATGCCTTGCAATTCCAAATGAATTTATTAAAGGTGTAATTTTCTACCCCAAGTGCAGATATTTTGAAAATTTGAGCTCCTGGTGAAAGGATGACATGGCAGGAAAAGAAGCTTACTAGGTTTAAACTATAGCCGAATGAAAAAACGGGGAATCGCTTCATTTAAGTTTGGTGGTAAGCACCTGTTACCCTCAAATTGCAAGATAAAAATTCCTGCTTTTGGGTAGTTAGTTCCTGGTATTTATCCTCTTGGAAGTTCGAGTAATGATGAAAACCATTCAAATTCGCATGAAAATTCAAACAGAATTTGCATGTCAGAGACCAACAACTGGAGAGTACACGGAGATGAAGGATACTGAATTCTCAGTAAATTCTCAGGATACCGAATTCTCAGATGGAGGATACCGAATTCTACAGTTCATCAAATGACACTAACACGCGTGTGACGAAAAATGACGGCGCGTCACAAAAATCTGGAGGTGATTAATCTGATCAAAGGATCACAACATGACATCAAGGGACACACCCAAGAAATATCTTTTTCTTCGCCCCGAGAAATAAGCTACGGCAGGCTGGGAGGCTCAAAAGAAAGGTAACTTCAGACGCAGTCTAACGAAGCGCGCTCTGAGGTCAGTCTTTGTAAGATGATACAAATTGGTGCTCGTCCTGTCAAGAGCGTAGTCTCGTGGAGCAGACTTAAGTGCAAAAGGTCCGTGTTGGTGGCCCATTAGTGCCGTGGTCTCGTGAAGCAGACTTCAGTGCAAAAAGTCCGTGTTGGTGGCCCATTAGTGCCGTGGTCTCGTGAAGCAGACTTCAGTGCAAAAGGTCCGTGTTGGTGGCCCATTAACGCCGTGGTCTCGTGAAGCTGACTTCAGTGCAAGCTTCGTGTTGGTGGCCCATTAGCGCCGTGGTATCGTGAAGCAGACCTCAGTGCAAAGCTCCGTGTTGGTGGCCCATTAGCGCCGTGGTCTCGTGAAGCAGACCTCAGTGCAAAGCTCCGTGTTGGTGGCCCATTAGCGCCGTGGTCTCGTGAAGCAGACTTCAGTGCAAAGCTCCGTGTTGGTGGCCCATTAGTGACGTGGTCTCGTGAAGCAGACTTCAGTGCAAAGCTCCGTGTTGGAGGCCCATTAGCGCCGTCTCTGCTGCTCACGTGAAATTTACGGAATGTTTTGATTGAAATATATCTCTGGTTTGGTATTCCGGTTCGAAGAACTGGTTACTGAAAAGGCGGGAAGCTTGAAGCGTGTTTTGAATGAAATTTTATGCTGGATTTTTTTTCTGGCTTCCTTAACTGCTAACTTAAATGACGTGAATTGTGCGCCATGTTTTAATTTAAATCATGTCCCGGATTTGTTATTCCAGTTTATAAAATGCTAATTGATAAAGCTTGAAACGTGCTTTATTTGAAATTTTATGACGGCTTTTTATTTTTGTAAAACTGCTGACTTAAATGACTTGAACTGTGCGGCATGTTTTGATTGAAATTTTATCTTGCATGTGTTATTTCATTTTGAAAAGCTACTAACTCAAAAAGCGGGGAGCTTGAAGCTTGTTTGATTTAAAATTCTATGCCTCATTTCTTTAATCCACTTTGAAAAAGTGCCAATTCAAATGACGTGAATTGTGCGCTATGTTTACTTTGAAATTTTATTTTTGGGAGCTTTAGCACAGATTTTGAAAGGTGCAGTGTGGAATATCAACGCTATTTACTTAGAATGAACTTAAAACGAAATCGCACTTTGTTCCACCTTCACTTCAAAAGACATGTCAATGTGAATTAACAGTTAATACTTGAAACGCTGTTGTAGAATTGAGAGATTCAACTAAAGTCGAATAATTTGCTTTGTAAGAAGACAGTCTACCGTGTAGCAAATTATTTGCCTTGTGAAAAATAATCAAAACGTTATTATAGAATTTCGAGGCTTTACTTAGGTCGAATAATTAGATTTGTACCAAAAATTCACTGACACACACCCAGACCTCTGCAGCCACTTGGGGTTCTTCACACGTCCTAAAATAATTAGAATAAAATACACGACCAACACCCCTTATTCGATCGCACAAACAGAATTTGTAGAGAGTACATGATTAATATTTCTCATTTTATGAGAACATTTGAAGGGAAAACACTGTTAAAATCTTAGGTGATAAAATGCACAGAGGGGGTGGTTTTTGAACATCTCTTCTCCATCGCTCCTCGTCGGGAAAAAGATGCAGCGCTCACGTGTACTGGGGCACCGCAACATCGTTCCACATGCCCCTCTGCAACACATGCCAGCAACATCGTTCCACATGCCACATTGCAGCACATGCCTGTCCGCAGCGCAAACATCTCTGCAACATCGTTCCACATGCCTCTCCGCAACATCGTTCCACACGCCTCTCCGCCACATCGTTCCACATGCCACATTGCAACACATGCCTATCCGCAACACATACCTATCTGCAACATCGTTCCACATGCCTCTCCGCAACTATTTTTTAAATAAAATGGAACACGAGATTTCAGTTAAAAAAGAGTTGCATGATCAGCGTTGGGATTTTCCACCGTACCAAAAATCTTTTAGAACCAGAACCTAATTTTGTACACATTCTTTATATATTGTGTCGATGAAAGCTTAAGATAAAGCAGACTACTTGGTATTTAAATTTTACATCAAAAGGAATGTACATATTGTAACTCAGATCTTGGTTTCGTACACACTCCACATGCACTCACTGAAGCCAAAGAAGATATCACTTTTCAAACAAAAACGACAGTCCAAACAAAGTTAAATAATCCTGTGCGACGCTCCATCCAAGTCTTATTGTTGAATCCACAGCGCAGATAATTCTGAGGTCTCATTGCCTCGATTGTCAGAAGCTCTTCGGAAAAGAAACAAAGTCGCTCATTACCGACGGTCAGCACCAGACTCTCGTGGAATTGACGTCCTGCTGGAAGGCAAAGCCTAAGCCTGGAATTCGGGCTAAAAAACAGGCAAAATGCACAAGGATTCACAAGATCAATCCAATAAGGGCACAATGAGCCGGCCGTCTAATGCGCAGGCGGCCAATCAGAACAAAAGGAGAATTAATCGAACTGCAGTCCTTATTTCCGTCAATCCGAGAAGATTTGAGTCGGAAAATGCGTTTGATCGCTTACTGAACTAACCATTGTGCTGATTTTTTTTAATAGCTGCGACTATTCAGCGTTCAGCAGAATGCAGGCGTCGATATTCAGCCGCATAAAATGATGCCATTTTAGTGCTCAATGCTCAATAGATCCATAGCGCTTAATAAAATGGCAACCTTTATATTTTTTTTTTTATTTTTTTAGGCACATGTACGCTTGACTCTGAGTAACAAACCCAATTTTATTCCAGTTTCCATCAGAAGAAAGAGCCCGCCGTTGGTTTTCTTTAATCAAGCAAGCTCTAGTTTGATTTCATTTTTTGTCCTGGTGAGTCTTGGGGAGAGCATGAAATCATGTTCCTCAGAGAGAATTGTTCAATGAGATTAAGGAACCAAAGAAGAGAATTTTTTAAGAATTAACGTGAGAACGTGTAGCATTTTCTGACTTCAGGGAAAGCAGGTGAATTTTCAATAAAAGTGTTGGTCTTTGATCAGCTCGATGTCTGAAATTTATCGTTTCAACTAATTTAGTTTAAAATGGAGTAGTATCAGTTTATCTTAAGGAGAAGGAATGTAAAATATTAATTAATCATTTTATCCATCTTGTTCAATTTCGTACATCAATTGACTTGAGTTTTTTGTGTGACTGATCATTTGATTCTTCACGTATGTTATTAAAGATATTCTAATAGCAATTAATATCGTAACGGCCACCTGACTCAATTGTTTGATTTTTATCGAGTTGGATAACAATGAGGCAGAATTACTGGCTAATATAAGACATGAACAATTTAAAAAATTCGCCTTATAATCAGCACAATTGAAGTTCGTACATTTGATAACGTGATTTGTCCCAAGAATTCTAAAAACATGGATTGACTTCAGTAAATTTACGGAGAACATCTGTTGTAATGACATCATTGATGGTAACTTTTTTTTTAATTTAGGGTTTTCAGTTCAGTCAACAATTTGATGGCATGCATCTCGAAAATCCTCTGTTCGAAGAAAAATCACATTTTTTTGTAATTTTGAAACAAATTATAACAGACTTTTTTAAAAACAGCCTGCTATACATGACCACGTATAACTCACATGATTAAATGATATAGTTTTGACATTCTACGCGTAGGCAATACTCTGTATAAGCCGCTCGGGGTATACCAATTGTACGAAGACAAAACTGAGTGTAAAACACTTATGACCATCTTAACATATGCAGATCATTTACAGACCATACAAGCAATTGAGGTACCTCACTGCATGCAAACCTCGTTTGCGGATCAGCACACCACTGCTACAGACCACACTGCATTCAGACCCACCAAGTTTCCCAATCTTATGTCAACTCTCGATGCTGCACCACATCTCCCATGCAGAACAACAAGCCCCAACTCACAACATTACGATCCTAATACTTCTAAGAACCATCCATTTTGATGCTGCATCCTATCCTCCATACAGAACAACAAGCCCCAACTCACATCATTTTGATACTAATACTTCTGAGAACTAGTGATATCTCATCCCCATGCAAAACAACAAGCCCCAACTCACATTATTTCGATATTAATACTTCTTAGAACTGGCGATACCTCATCTCCATGGAAAACAATAAGCCCCAACTCAAATTGTTTCGATACTAATACTTCTGAGAACTAGCGATTTTGATCAGGCTGTGACCTCGTTAAATTCCCTCCGAGAAGAGATCGAGTGCACCCCTGCAGTCTCACGGCATTTGCATCCAAATAGGATTGCTAGTCTCAAAGTTTACTGGAGAGTTTTTCATTCAATGGCAGTGACACGGATCTGGAGCGCCGGCTAATTGCAACTAGTCATAAGTGTTTCAGGCGCTAAATTCGGTTCAATTCACACGATTCAGATTGAAGACGAAGGCCTTTGACTAATTCGAAAGAGTTCATTTCATTAAGAGTCTTGATAGCGACGAATATTAAGCGAAGTGAGTACTTTGTTTACATGATTGGATTTAATTTAATTAAAAGAGTACATAGAGCTCGATCACGTTAAATCCAACTGCGCACATGCTAGTCTACGCAGCTGGATTGCAAATGAACTGATGAACTGATGGAAGAATAAAGTGTTTTTATGGTCATGAATAAGATATTTAAGGCCTGAATCAAATACAGAGCTAAAACGAAAACAAAACGCTAAAAAATTATTTTCTAACTACTTAAGCTTCGTACCCAAGCACATAGACAATACACACAAAACATACCGCCGTCTATAACTATACATACACACGCACACATACACACACACACGCACAAACACGCAAACACACACACCAAGCACGCCCAGCATACCGCAAGTTGGGAAGTAGGGGCCACAAATGATTTAGCCGCGCTGAAATCGTTATTTAGTGATGGTTTATTCGTTTATTCGTGAATATATAAAGAGATTCTAGAAGCGGAGGTCTTGTTCATTGGAGGCTTTGCGCAGGATAGAAAAATTAGACATTTTGAAAGGGTGATTGGAACTATTGCAGTGGTTTCTAATGGCGGACTGGAGGGGACTGGCAAATGCGCTACCAGTTATATGAGGAAATCCTGAATGTTGGTTGTGACGGATAAATAGTTGGTGGGTAGTGCTTCCAACGTAGGTTTGCTGGCAGCAATCAAAAACATACACATTAACACAGCAACTATCTAGACACTCATCCTGTCACTCTTTCCAGTTAAAAAAGACGCAATCTCAAATGTATTCTCATAATAAACATGTACGTCCACCGCTGTAGAAAAGGTTCGCACTAGGATTAAAAACTCTCTTAATTAAATCACTGCTTAGGTAACCTAGAAGCGGAAGACCAATGAATATTTTCTGTTTCTGAACGGTCAAAGTTACAGTAGGAGGGAAAATTTTGTTATCGAGAAATTTTCTGAATATTTGAGTTACTTAATATTTTGGATAATTGTTACGCGCAAAAATTCTCTACAGAAATTCTAATTCATTGTGTAATATTTGGTATGTGCTTGAAGCGCAATAGGCTCTATGTAATAAAGTATTTGCACACGATTTAACATAACCTTCGTAGACACAGCTAAAATAATTTGCACAAAGACCGGTAAATGTGGGCTTCCCATAAACTGAGGACATGAACTTAGAATCTGACTTCCTTCCAGGACATCTAAAATTAATATTTCCCCAGTCTGGTCACATTTCGTTGTGAATTTAATTTAATGTTGAATTTAATTTAATGTTGGTTTAATTGGGGTAATGTGTACACAGACTAAATCAATGTTAGAAAAGCCATAATTAATAGGGACGTTGAGAAAATTGATAGCGATGATTTCACAGACGTTAACTAATTTCCTTTGCTTAATATCACAGAAACTTGAAAATAAAAAAGGACATTAATAAATGTAGTATGGGCTTCGAGTGAAATCAAATGCAGATATAATTCGAGTAGAATCAAATTTAAATGTAATTCGAGTAGAATCAAACATATAAAATGTCGGTTTCGAGTAATTTCGGTTTTCAGTTTTATGCAATGAGTGCAGAAAACACCAGTTTCCTCAGTTCCTATGTACTCAAAACTCCGCATGCTTGAGATTACTTCCCTGCCACGAATGTGGGGTGACTTCCCCGCCACGAGTGTGGGGTGACTTCCCCGCCACGACTGTGGGGTGACTTCCCTGCCACGAGTGTGGGGTGACTTCCCCACCACGAGTGTGGGGTGACTTCCCCGCCACGAGTGTGGGGTGACTTCCCCGCCACGAGTGTGAGGTTACTTCCCTGCCACGAGTGAGGTTCACAGCCTCCCAACGTTCATAAACAGTCACCATGTATTGAAAAGTAGAGCTCGCTTTAAGTCATGTTTATCTTTAAACTCAGGTTGAGTTGAGCCACTTTCTCCTAAATTTTCTGTTTTATGTAGTCGTCTATGATCAGAATTATAAACTCATTCAATTACAAGGCTCATCCCGTCCCATAAGTTTTTCTGGTTTAAATTTCATGCAGAATGGCCCCGGTTTGTAGGTGATCTCTTCAAACTTATCAGTAAGTCTTGGAAGGAGTGAGTAAATAAAGTTACTCGGAGAAACCTAAAAAAAAAAGACGTATACCATGGATTACTTGCTAGCTTCTAAATTAATTCAGTCGAATTTTCTTATGAAAAGAAGACAATTTCGCAGCACAAAATTTGTTCCACGACATTGGCGTCAAAAATCCCGAGAGCTCAGGAGTCCATTTCGAGGCTGCTGAATACGGCGGCAGAGATTCAAAGTTGCGAGAATTACCCGCTATTCAGCTCCGCAAATGAGACTAAATGTCGACCTGCATACTAAGATTTTCTTCGGTCAACATTAGATGTTGGGCCTGAAAAGTATTTCTCCCCTGAATCACTCACGTGATGGAAGAAATACAAATTGTTCAGTAACATTTAAATAAAGCTTTCGCATATTGTGGGCGTAATCATTATTTAATTTTCTATTTAATTTTTCTTAAAAACACTGATAAAAATACCTCGAACTGCGAAAAGGGTTGCTGCATTTCATCAATATAACAGCGCTAAATTGTTTAAAAATATTCACGAACTTAGAGTTAACAATTAGAGACTCAGGCCTTCGGTTCCCTTGAAATTACCGTCGTATTACATTTTTTATTTTATACTTGAGCAACTAGATGCATTTCCGTTGCTAATGGAAAATTTTCAAACCAATCCCAATGACCGACAAAAATCATAATTTGTACTTCCGTCAACGCGATCGAAAAATTATCAGAACCCAACTTCACGCCTCAGTTTAAAGTCACGTCACAGTAACCCTAAGGCCCTCCGCAGCCGGGGCTACTCTAATGAAACTGAACTGGTTTGTGATTGACGTTACTAACCAGTTACTAACTCATTAGTGAGGAGGTTCCGCACACGAGGCTACTAAAATCCGTAATCACCTCTGGGTGTTCGTGGAAGTAGGACCGCATAATGCAATCATTCGGCAACATTGTGGACAGCGATTCCAGTGGCGAAGATATGAAAACTGTATAATCATTATCGTCAGAGAAGAAATAGAAAACGGAGACAATTTTTTATTCATCCATACATAGAGAAAAATTTAAACCCCCGACTATTAGTTGCTGCAAAAGAATTACAACTTCTGGATATTCTATTAATAAATATACACAAAAAATAGCTTTTCATTGTACACTCATGCAAAAATTATACGAGTATATACCCCCTACATAGTATATCAAATACATAGATTATTTTATACAGGGTGTTGTGTAATTCGATACACACACTGCAACCATATACAGAAAAACGCAAAATAAAACGATTTTCATGAGTGACAAAAACCTCCGAACACCTTCGTTTTCGAGAAATGGTTATCCAGAAGGTTTCCCGTAAGAATTGGCTTACAATGCAGCCATTGGGGAAAATCTAACTGCTGCTGGCGCGCGTTGTAGCATACCAAAAGAAGAATCTAAAAGTATTTCAGATCGTTATTTCTCAAAAAAGATGAAATAGTCAGGTTTATGCCACTCATGAACATCGCTTGTTTTAGCGTTTTTCTCTGTAGGATTGAAATATGTACATCAAATTACACGACACCCTGTATATTATTCAATGAAATTAGAAGGAAATTAAATAAATTAAAATAAGTATTGTACGACACAAAAATCTATTACCATTCATATTTAGGGCTTTCCAACTTCACTCCATGGAATTTCTGTTTCATCCATCATGGAGTAACCTGATGGTTTAAAAAACGGGTATTTTTTCACTTCCTATAGACCAATTTTGTGTTCAGGTTTTGTTCGTTCATTCTGTAGAACGTTCATACAGTAGAAGAGTTACCAAGAAACTGAGCGACTCAACTCAGAAGTGACTGGACATGCGAGTCACCCAGCAACTGGTAGCCAACGCATTACTAACGAGTTAGTAAGCAGTAGCTCCGTGTACGGCGTCCTTATCAATTACACAGGAAGTGACTCAATTCAAACTGGTTAGTGATTTGCGTCTGTGATCAGTTTTTTTAGAGTAGCCCCGTGTGCGGAGAGCCTTACACTGCACAAATCTCGAACGGAGTCATCCGTTGATAGTCAACCTGAATAGAGCAGCTGATCTCCAGCACCACACTTGCCTCGGGGTGGCGCAGGCAACAAGGATATAAAAATTCTTTTTGCTCTTTGTGCGGCGAGTGTAAGCAGATGAGAGGTCTAGCGAGCAGAGTTATTTCATGGGGCTGGCGATGCCATTTTTCTGGAGGTAATCTGACGCCAACACTTTTGCACAGTTTTGCGTGGCGTAGTCGCCTCTCTGTCATGGAGAACTTTGTGCTGCTGCTCAACGAAAGCTTCTGCTATGAGGGAAAAACATGGTTCACCACGGGGATGATGGAGACCGAGAGCGTTGATGCGGTTGAGCCAGCTGAATGCTAATTTCTTGTCTGAGAAATTAGGGTAGCCTCTGCATTCGAGATAGGTGTGAGCAGCGAGGATTTTCATTATGATGTGCACGATATATACGAGTAGGAATGGATTTTTGTGTTTCTTGTGAAAGCGATTGCTGTGCGATTTCCTTGTGTACTGAAAGATAATTTCTTGTCTGGAAAAGTAGGGTTGCCTCTACATTCATGAAAGGCGTGAACAGAAAGGATTTTCATCGTGATGCACATGATAGGGATTGATTTTGGGGTTTGTTGTGAAAGCTATGGCCAGTGCAATTCCCTTGTGAAGAGCGCATGAGGAAGTGCATTCTGAAGGGGATGGGCGTCGGAGTTGTGACTTTAGAAGACAAAATTAATGAGATTTGCACGTATAGATTCATCACACAGAGAAAACATAAAAGCATGCTCAAGATGCCAAAGGCATACTCAAGTAATCACGTGATCCAGAGAGTATACTCCAATTGATTTGGGTCGCAAGAGGATGATGGCAATGACAAGTTTTTTAAGAATCCAAAAGTAAGCAGACATTCTTTTTTTCACGAGCTGCAAAAACGAGTGCCTGTACTACGTTTTTGTTGCTGTAGATTAGTACCTCGCAGCCTCTTATCTAAAAGCAAAATCAGTACAAGTCGCCTCTGTGAGGCGATGTAGCAGAAAGTCAGCATAGCTCATTTTTTGTTGCGATTTCGAACCTCAAGATGAACCGAGCACTCAGCTGTAAAAAAATTCTCGAACTTGTCCTAAGAAATTGAGTTATTTTCTACTCGGAAATAGAAACAAAAGCACTGTCCAAGCGAGTCTCTTGGAGAACAAAAACTGTGTATAGACCTCCCTAAATCTTATAGTTCCCAGACTATTTGGAAGCACGAGTGTTTTTGTCCGTGGAGGATTTCTTGCCGCTTGGACCAAAATCCACGGCAAGTTTGGATAAGTGAGAAATGAAATTTGATTTCGCGCTGGCAGACAAAAAAAGTGGTGAAAAATGTTTAGGGTTGCATGAACAACAGTAGACCGTTCAACCTGAAATAGAAGGAATAAACAGAGCAAAAATTTACTGCGTAAGTTAAATCTCAATGATTATCAGAGGGTGATAATCAGAGGAAACTTCAACGCAGGTTTTCAACGGTTAGATTCTGCACGATAGTTTTATTGTACTTCACGAAGTTAGTATAATGACCACGGCTGAAAAAAGGCCTGAGCAAGAACGCCAATGTTAATGAATTACATGCAAGTAAAATATTCTTGTTCTTTATAAATACATAAACAGTCGAAGAAAACTCAAAATAAAGATTACGTACGTGTACTGTGAATTTAAAAATTATTTTTTATGGTGATGCATTATAGCTATACTTAGAAACACGTAATTTTTATGTTAATGGCACACAAGTAAAGTTAACATTAATGAAATTAATGGATAAAATTATGCACGTGCAGCCAGATTTTTAAACACAAAATTATCAGATTTAATTAATTTTTTCTGCCATGTTGAAGTTAATAACAACGAAATTTAAGGATAAAGGATACAATTATGCCCGCGTAGTAACCCAGATTGTTAAACGCAAAATTGTCACTTTGGTTAATTTTTTCTTCCATGTTTAAGGCACTCAAGTCCGCGGTGAGCTCGATACCATTGCAAATTTTCTATTGCTGGATGCAAATTTTCTGGTGTGACAAGGAGAAATTCTTTCCTCAGGAGCATCCTATCAAAACGAGTTGTGGCTTCTGCTCTTCAGATGTGAGTGAATTTTTCTTTCGCTTGTTTTGGTCGCATTTGCATCGACGGCTGAAATGGTGCTGCAATTCTAAGTTTGCATTTGAATTTGAGAGGCAGAAGTGGCACATCATGTACTCAATATTAAACTGTCTCAGAAAGAATTGAATGTTCTTGCGGTTCGTTAAATTTCTAGAATGACTGCAAAAAACAACATTTTTCGCTGAAATTTAACGCTGAAAACATTAATTTTGAGCTGAAATTTAATTGAGGTGATGTAAATTCTGTGAAAAACAACCATTGACAGACATGACACAAAAAACAAATTTTTCAAAAAAATAATAGCACAGGCTTAGCTATACATTTACTTCCTATCACATACCTGCAAACAATTTATTTTACTCAGTGCTCAAATCCATCCACCGAAAGCAATTCCCTAAAGCTTCTCTGTAACCAGTTCATATATTATTTATATCACTGGTTACAATCACAAAACTCAAAACAAGTCAGAAAAAGTGCTTCAGCCCACTTTCGTTGGGGAAAAACTCAAAGAACTTTCACTTTTTCTTGTAAGTTCCCAAAGTAAACAGGAATGAATATTCCTGATACATTCACATTTGGAATTCAGGACCGCATTTTGCTGCACTTGCGATCGAGCGAGACAGGCTCTCAGGCAGCGTGCCCTTGGGGGTCTGTGTTGCAGGTTTGTGTCTTGTGTGCGCATGCGCACTGCATGTTTGCGTCTTGTGTGCGCATGCGCACTGCATGTTTGCGTTTTGTGTGCGCATGCGCACTGTAGTTTTATNTGTGTGCGCTTGCGTTATGACGCCGTCGTGTGTGTGTGTGTGCTAATTCATACACTCAAAGCCCAGGTTCATACATTTTTCGTAAACACATTTTGGTGAGAATATCAAGTTTTTCAAACTATAATGACATACTAAATGTTTTTTAACGTTCGAAATGTGGATGATTTTATTGTTAATTTTGACTTTAAATTTTCAACTTTGGACAAACGACGAACAACGTGAGTGTGTGTTTAGAGAAAAATTGAAAAATTCACACTAAAGTACAGTGCTCCGCTGGTCGAAATCTCGCTGAAATTCTAAATCCATTTAGTTCATGGACGCTCCTTGCACTTTCGGGAGAAATAAATCCCTCGCATGAACTGAAAAATGTTAAATTTAATTTCTTGCTTGTTTAAACAGGTGGTCAATTTCAATAGAGTTCTGAAAAAACAGTGCATTCACTACGTGGCTTCGTAAAGGAATAATGAGAGCATATTTTGAGAGTAAACGCTTGGGCGAAATTCCGAAACAAACGAGCTACCCCACTGTGATTCTGTATGATATTGAAAGTGGTCCCGTTCCATTTCTAGTTTTATGTGTAACAAAGCGCAAGCAAGAAAAGTGACGGTAAATCTTTTGTGTAAGCTCAGTTCAAAATGCATATTTCATGCAAAACCGAAGGTGACATCAAATTTTTGGTCTTCAAATATAATCATAAAGTGGCTAAGACACTAATGACTTTCTTTCTTGCTGACCCCAGTTATAAATGCTTATTGCATGCAACACCGAATGTCACATCCAATTTTTGGCTTTCATATGTAATCATGAGCAAAGAAAACGACCAATAATTTCCTTTTTTGTGGAACCATGTTAAAAATGCTCATTCAAAGCGAACTTTGGTAAATTTTTTTCGCTTTCAAATGCTCATTCCAAGCACTAATCAATTTTCTCTCGTTTTCAACTGAAAAATAAGCAGAAATTTCCGTCTGCCACTTTCCGAGGAGTGGATTCACCGCTCTCAATACGAGCGCAGTTCATAATACAAGCTAATGGCGGCAGTCGGAGCCTTTATATTACAGTGGAGCTGAAGTGCAGTGCAGCCTCTGATTAAATGATGCATCAGGGCAAGTAATTACAGCAATAAAGTCATTGATGGCGGCTGTATATAACTGGAGTCCAGAGCCTGACACAGCGCTCAGTTCCGACGACCGTCAAATTCGAAGCACATCATGGAAGTGCCTTGCCTTCATTTGATGGTCCCAACTGCTCCTGGCACGTGATACTTCCCCGTTATTTCTGTGCTAACGTCTCCTCCGGAATCCTAATTCCGTCTGTGGATTTTCAGGCAATGATGAGCAAAAAATGGGATGATATTAACGCTGTTATGGATCACGTGAATGGTTTCACGTGCATAAAACGGGTAGGCCCTGACCTATTTCATGAGGGACAAAATAGACTTCGAATGCTTGGTTTTTGGCCTTGAGCACGGACTTAGTAGTTAAATATAATGCTGTTGTTGTCCGGCAAAAAAAAACATTCATGTAAGATGACTGTAAGCTGTGATACAACCACGAGCATTAACGTAATCGTTAGAGCATCAACATTAGTGTTAGAATTAAATATTTACTCCCAGATAAAATTTGTAAGTTAAAAAATAAGTATTTACAGCTTTGAAACACTCTCTTCTTATTATTATTATTATTCGGAGCTATTTTTTTGGGTTGGATTAAAAAAATTGTCGCTTTTCCCACCAACCCATTTTGTGTTATTTCCAATAAACTCATATCAATTATTATTGGTTTGTTCACAATTTTAAATTATTCATAATTTTTTTTCCCTACCCCTGTACTTGAGAACAAATATTATCGCCTCAGTTTTATGAGGAGCGCCAGTTTTGGCGCTGGCAGGAGCGCCTACATTTTTTAACTCCAACTGCTTCAGTAAATTGGTGTGGTCGAACTATACCTGTTGAGGATGTCAGCCAACGTTCCGGTAGAGCATGGCAATCTTAGCGTAATGGTAAACATGAGAATATAATTGTGCTGCTGAATAATGATGGTCAAATTGGACCTGTGAGTAAAGATTGTTTCATTTAAGTTTTATTAAAGAATAATAATTATTTAAATTCATACATGTATGGTAGTAAATTATAAAAAAATGGTGTGTTGGATGCCAAGCTTCAGTGTATATACAATATATAATTATTAACACATATTTGATAATTAAATATAATTATTTATATATAATAGTTTTCATTATCTACTCGTACACTTGGATAGTTAGTCATTATTACCATTGCAATGGAATGATTGGTATTCATTGGTTCACTTAAACATCAGCAATTATTTGCGCAACTCAATGACCAATATCATCGGGTTTGATTCAACTTTCAGTAAATGCAAGTGAGTTTCGATTTTCATGATTGATTATTACAATTCATATATCATGTTTGAATTATAATCATTCATTCGATGATGAATGATAATTATCATTCATCACTGGCGATATTGGAATTGGATCAACATTACCCACTAGTATAGTAGATTTAGAATAGCATTAATGACAAAAGTAGATTATCACAATACCAACATTAGTGAGTTTGATTACGATTATGTTCAGCCTCAATGGGCAACACGCTTAATTACCTGGCACAAGCACTCTGGTTGTATAAATTGCCGAACCAAACACTTGTTAATTCGTCCCCGCTAGAGGGGCTCATAATTCGATTTGTATACCCGCACCTCAGCACTGTATACCCGCACCTCAGCACTGTATACCCGCACCTCAGCACTGTATACCCGCACCTCAGCACTGTATACCCGCACCACAGCACTGTATACCCGCACCTCAGCGCTGTATACCCGCACCTCAGCACTGTATACCCGCACCTCAGCGCTGTATANCAGCGCTGTATACCCGCACCACAGCGCTGTATACCCGCACCTCAGCGCTGTATACCCGCACCTCAGCGCTGTATATCCGCACCACAGCACTGTATACCCGCACCACAGCGCTGTATACCCGCACCACAGCGCTGTATACCCACACCACAGCACTGTATACCCGCACCACAGCACTGTATACCCGCACCACAGTGCTGTATACCCACACCACAGCACTGTATACCCACACCACAGCACTGTATACCTGCACCACAGCACTGTATACCTGCACCACAGCGCTGTATACCCGCACCACAGCGCTGTATACCCGCACCACAGCGCTGTATACCCGCACCACAGCGCTGTATACCCGCTCCACAGCACTGTATACCCGCACCACAGCACTGTATACCCGCACCACAGCACTGTATACCCGCACCACAGCACTGTATACCCGCACCACAGCGCTGTATATCCGCACCACAGCACTGTATACCCACACCACAGCACTGTATACCTGCACCACAGCGCTGTATACCCGCACCACAGCGCTGTATACCCGCACCCAATGACCCACAACAGACTCCCGCACAATGGGCTCCGATGAAGATGAGGGCGCGCAATTTATTTACTTTACTGAGCAAACGTTCTAACGTCGTTAGCCAAATGGCGTCATTTGCTCATCGTGCGGACGGTGAGGGCTGAAGGCTGATTTCCTTTTTTTCCCCAGCGTGCGTGCATGAGGGAGTGTGTGAGAGGGGAGTGTGTGAGAGGAGTGTGTGAAGCGAGAGTGAGGGAAGTGTGTGAGTCGAGTGTGTGAGAGGGGAGTGTGGGAGGGGAGTGAGTGAAGGGTGTGAGAGGAGTGTGTGTGAAGGGAGAGTGAGTGAAGTGTGTGAGAGGAGTGTGTGAGGGTAGAGTGAGGGAAGGGTGTGAGAGGAGTGTGTGAGAGGAGAGTAAGTGAAGGATAGGGATGTGAAAGGAGAGTGTGAGGCTGGAGAGAGTGAAGGGTGTGAGAGGAGTGTGTGAGAGGGGAGTGAGTGAAGGGTGTGAGAGGAGTGAGTGAGGGGAGTGTGTGAGAGGAGAATTTTAGAAAAGAGTGTGAGAGGAGAATGAGGGAAGTGTGTGAGTGGAGAGTGAGAGGGAAGTGTGTGAGAGGAGTGTGAGAGGAGTGTGTGAGAGGCGAGTGTGAGATGAGAGTGTGAGAGAAGAGTGTGAGAGGAGTGTGTGAGAGGCGAGTGTGAGAGAAGAGTGTGAGAGGAGTGTGTGAGAGGCGAGTGTGAGAGAAGAGTGTGAGAGGAGTGTGTGAGAAGAGACAAAGGATCTTTGAGCCAAGGCTCTCCGGTGTACAGTGAAATTTTAAATCGGAGTTTTGGATGCTTCAATAGAAGGCTGTGAAGTGACGAATATTTTTTGTCGAGTCTTTCCAGCACTCTGCGAAATTTTGCACTCGTATTCTAAATGCACTCAGCCAGTTGTGTGATGAAAAAAAATTTTTCATAGGATTGAACCGCTTCCATGTTCGTAACTGATATAAGGCGGGCAGTGATTGCATTACATAATATTGGAAGCTGATATTAAACTACATGAATTGTGAGCGAATATTAAATCCCATTAAAAAAGGTACGGATTTTAACACTGTAATTTCAACTTCATCATTTATCCCTAAATTATTTGAGCGACTTTTTAAAAACTTCTGTGCGCATAGAATAAAAATTCCATAAATTTTTTTCAATAAATTGAGAGTTAGTGAATAGCTGATTTAAGATATGCGCTGCTTCAGTTCAGCGGGAAATTCTATTGTAACACAAACGAAAGAAGAGCCATAATTACATATATTCTCGAGGTATTTCTCTCTTAAATAGTTGGTA
Source organism: Platorchestia sp. MABIK (assembly GCA_014220935.1). NCBI lineage: Eukaryota > Metazoa > Arthropoda > Malacostraca > Amphipoda > Talitridae > Platorchestia > Platorchestia sp. MABIK. Next base: position 108,022 of record JACJUY010001486.1, on the reverse strand, counting down.
TAATCACCATGAAGTGGAGGTAGGTAAATGGACGCAGTTTTATTCATTTTGGTATTTTTAATTTTTATTTTATTTTATGTGATGCTACGAAATGCTTCATAGAATTTTTCACGTTTAGTTCGTTGCTCTGTTTTTGATTTTTGTGAAGCAAAAAACTTTTTTGTTTTAGCGGGATATACTTACGATGTTGTACAAGAGATGTGGTGTTTCAACATAGGCTAATTTCAATAGCAACGGTCATTTTTGTATAGTAGTAAAATTACCGTGAAAATTTCCAGTAAAAAGGAAGCATGATCTACTATTCAATTCCCGAGTAAAAGAACGCAGTATTAGTTTCACTTTAAGCTCAAAAAGCTAAAAAGCTTGAATTGGCCAAATCGATGTTTTTCTTTGTAGTTCTGTAGAAAGAACGCCAGAAACAACAGTGCAAAAATAAATTTTGATGAAAATATTACATAAATATTTTTTGTTGAATACCTAGTAATTTTTTCATGTTTTTCTGAGTGGTCACAAACGTGCAAAATTTTTCCAAAAACTGGAGAAACTTTACGAAGTTCATAAAGCAAGTCAATCAACAAGACGCAGTTACATATCCATACATATTGTATGTTGTGACGTCATGTAAATTCAGACCAAAAAACAAATTTAACAGAAACACACCTCGCATTTTTGAACCTTCAAAATTCCCTACAAAATTCCAGGGGCTATAATTCAACTTGAACTAAGTTTCATCTTGAAACGAGGAGAACTGTCGAAAATTAGATCGTCGAGCTTTCCCGTGAGAGGAAAAAGTTGCCACAGCAGCGGGGCAGTAATCCTCCGGTGAGACGAAGTGTCTTAAGGAGACCCTCTTAAAAACAAGTCTTCCTCTCACAGGGATCTGTGACACACCAGATGGAGGTCCATTTTATTCTTTTCTACAGATGCAACTTCATCAACGGTGATGGTTCGGAAAAATCTATGGCTTAAAGGTAATCATGGTTTTTTCAAGTTTTTAAAGTTAATCATGGTTTGTTCAAGTGTTTCAACGTTAATCATGGTTTGTTCCAGCTTTTCAATTATAATCATGGTTCGTTCAAGTTTTTCAACTATGATCAACGTTTGTTAAAGTTTTCCAACTGAGTTTTAACGCAAGAAATACTCAGTTTTCATACACACGGGAGGTCAAATCGTTATTTTACTTTGTGATCGTATTGTTAAGAGTAATTTTGGTTTGTGATAATATTATTGACTGTAATATTGCATTTATACAGTGAAAAATTGAACTGTGACACTGCCATACATCGTTAACAGCGCCATAAAAAACTTCAATGCAATTTTATATTTTTTTTAGATATTATCTTAAATTCTTTTCGACAAACGATCATATTATAGGAATTAAAAACTAATCGATATGGATTAATTTGATTATGATCTTGAAATACGTTAATTGTAAGATTTGGTTGTTTTGAGTTTTATCTGAGCCTCTTTAAAATATCAGGTAATAAAATGACTCACGATCGAAAAACTTCGTAACTCATTTTATCCTTTTCCAAATTTCCATTCACATTCGCTTGTCTCATCATTCCAAATTGTGCGAACTATTCGCAAGTAAAATGGTTCACGAGTTTCAAAGCTCCAGGAATTTGGTGCTACGAAAAACCATTCAAGAAATTCGGCCATGAAACTAAACAAGTCCCGTCATTTAAAAATCCAGAAATTTTGAACTGCACAAAACCATTCAGTAGATTTGGCCCTAAATCAAAACAAGTCGCATCATTTAAAACCCCACTCATTTGGTCATCAACTGTGTCGTCATAGAATAGAGTCATGAGTGTCGAGTACGTGTCAGTCAGACCTGCTACGAGTGATGTGTGTGTTCCCTGTTGTGTAGACTTGGCAATTTCAGTTTAACCCCAAACTGAGTTCAACTCCTAATAGGTCTTATTCCCTAAATAACCCCTAAGTTCAAACCCTAATACTTAACCGCTGATTTCAACCGCTAATACTTAATCCTTAGAGCAGTAACATATAAAGCTTATTTTAACGACAATTTCCACCTAGTATTGATGATGGACGATGCATGTGGCAGAAATCCTAGCATAACTCATGAGATTATTTCTACAAGCATTTGTTCGCATCCAATTTTTACGAAGCTAACATCACTCGATAACCTAAAATACGCGGATATTCGAGAACTCAAAGTAATAAATATTTAAATATAAAATACACAACATCCACTAAGTAAACTACTGTACATATGACAGTACATGTATAATCATCGTTAACCTGACAACTTGAATAGCAATAACGTAAGTCCACACTCAAATCTAGACAAGCGCCTCCGAGTAGCAAAGTGGAATAAAGATCGCGAGGAAGCGAAATCCAAAACGACACGATATTGCCGCACATAGAATTTTGAGTTAGAAACGAAAGCCACCCAACGACAAGGACGTAAAATATGGATAAATTTGCATGTTACGAACTAGGAAATCCCTTAATCTCAAAGCAGCCACATCGTATCCAGAGTATGTTGTGGCAGTAAAATGGAATATTCCAGTATTCGAATTCTCGCTTTTATCCGGCTTTAGAACTTGTATATATTTACGATGGAAGAAGTGCAGATCTGCAGCCTGTGATGTTCCTCGTCAATACTGAGGAAATTGAACTTATTCGGAGAAGTCGATCTCTTTAGCATCCAAGAAATTATTTAGATGAAACTTGCTTGCTACTGCCAAAATATATGAAAGGTAAAAACATTGTGGGAGGCTTAGAATTTAAATTTAAATGGGAAAATCCATGCGAAATGAAAAGAAGCTATAACTTTTATTGGGAGTTTGGGATGTCTCATATCCAGATATTAAAAGCCATATAGCAGTGTGACTCAATCAAAAGGAACGTAATTTAGTCAAGCATTTACTGAAAGTAATAATTATTTTAAGGTAAAATTGAACGAACGATTGGGTTATTAATTGTGTGCGCAATGTACGTCATGATTATATGTAACCAGGCCGCGTGGGTGATGGTGAATTAAATTCACAGAAGCACACTTAAGAATTTAGGCCTTGAGCGAGCAAATCTTTTAGCATTTGTTGGTGAAATGGAACTTGAGGGGCACAATCTTTCCCATTCAAACCGATAAGGACGAGCGTTCAGAGAACGGCTGCATCAAATGTTCATATGCCGTACACGACCAAATGAATTTCGCGTTTCCCTTTGTCATCCACAAAACCAGACTAAGTGCTTTAAAGGATCGCACGAGCTGTGTATCAAATCATCCGTGTTGGGTTGTGTTGCTCAAACTAACAGAGGTTCTGTTCACGAACGATATCTCGAAACAAACACAACCTCGAGGTGTGCTTAAGACAGAACCTTGCGGTACACCTCAAACAGAACCCTTAGGCACACTTCAATCAGAACCTTCGCAAACACTCCAAACTATATCCAACTCGCTCGTTTGTGCTCGAAACTGAGCTGAATTTCTAGATTGAGGCTCCATTTGAAGTCTTAATAAGTCTTAGTAAAACCAAACACCAAAGGATATTTGCTCGATCTGCAAGTCAAGCAAGTGCTTATTCAGAATTGCCTCGTCAGTAGCGTCGTGGTCCCGGTGACGATGAATCATGTGAGGTGTGTGAGTTATCTAAAAATATTGTTTAAATTATGCGGTCGCTAGTGACGATAAATCGTGGTGCGAGAGTTATCAATAAATGTATTTGAAGCTATGCGTACAAAATTTATTCAATTTTTTATGTAAGGAGAAATTGGTCTTTCAATTTTTTTAACTCAATGTCATCACTTAGAAAATTCATTTTCTGCGAGATGGAAAACGTTTGAGAGTGGAGAGATATATCATGTCCAATTTCTCATCTGTCACTTCCTGTCTTTTGACAGAGCCAGAGAAATTGCAATAAACTTTTAAAATAAAATTTACAATGCGATAAACAAGTGGGATCAGGAATTGGACATTTCGCCCTTTCTATCAAACCGAATTTTTGGTGCGGAAATCGTATTGAAGGTTACAGTATGAGTCACTTGAGGGAAAGCAACACTGTAACTTTTGATATGACACTTAACACTTGAGGGATATGAAACTTGAGGGATATGGTAACACTTGAGGGACTTGAAAATTAAGTGAAAAACTAAAATTTTACCAGATAACAACTTAACCTAGAGCTAATTGATGAAGGGATGTTTAATTTCAACTAAAAATGTACGCACAATTTCAAATCAATTATAATCTGGCTTTAACGACCTGTTATTAACGAAAAATCAGTCGAATTGAGATTTTCTTCATTGACCCGAGAAATTACGTCAATAACTCATCTGCATCGTGCATCTCAAAGTTCTTATTTACCTGTGCAAAGCTCTACGGACAGTGAACAATTACCCGCTTAATTTCCACCAAACACAAATGTCATAGCGAACAGTTTGTGGTCTTTTTAATTGCTCAGTTGGTTGGATGGTCTGTCAGTGCATTCTCCTTCTCTGGAAGCTGGATACCTTGGCCTGCTTGCTTGCTTGCTTGCTTGTTTAGTTCATTAGTCTGTCTTTGCATTCTCCTGCTCTTTAAGGTGAATACTCGGACGCAACACAATGGCTGCAAGTATCTGTTTTCGAAGATGCCACATCTAAATTCATCGATTGAAATTTTCTCGATGTTATCCTAAGAAAATATAAAAATTGAGTAAAAATAGGACAAGCTTTAAAAAATTTTCAAACAGTTTCCACGAATAAGTTACAGTTCTAACGTAGAAAAACCTTCATTTTTGACAACAGGGGTACCCTCTCGTTCACAATAAAGCAATATTATAGGGCAGTGGAAAACTAAAAACTGAGTTCGAATTTTGAACGCCAGTTAGAAAACTTGTCTTGAGAAGGGAGAAGTTTTTTCCAATCACAAAAAAGAAATATTCGACGATACGGAGGAAAAATATTAGGTACAAAGTATGGTCGAAAAAGAAGAAAACGAACAGTCGAAGGACATTTAGGCTAAAACGCCCTCCACTTTGTTGTGTAAGAAACTGCAAACGTAATCTGAAGAGAATTTAGGCTAAAGAGATATTAAGTAGGTATTCAATATTCAAACTACGCACACAACAGCGTGGAAAGTGAGTCATTTGCGCTCTAAAGTAACTGTCAACGAAATCGTAAACCGTATAGAACGGAGCTTATGTCTTCTAACTACGTGATAACTTCCGGTTAAGAATAGAAACTTTGAGAAGCACCAGCGTAGCAACTGCTGTAGCGGCAGCTGGTCAGAAAGCTGGTCCAGAAGTTCCAGAGAAGTGCTACAGCACAACCCTTGTCTCACATATGCCGAACGTGCAACCACAGAAACGAGACAAAGCTACTACAGGGTGGCGCATAAGTAACGCACCCTTTTGAGCGTAAATTGTAAAGATTTATTGCCGCAATATACACTGGGTATCTGTAGGCAGGAGACGACATGTGAATAAACTTTAAGAGTTCCTCTATCGTTTGCGATTAACCCTATCGTTATACCTTTCATAGTTTATTTTTTATTAATTTTTTAAGAGGGTGTGGTACTTATGCGCCACCCTGTACAACGGATTGCAGAAACTATTGTATTCGACAGACAAAATAGACCCAAAATTCAGCGTCACACAAAAACAGCAAGTCGAAAGTTCAGTCAATCTTCGAATTATATGAGGTCATTTAATAAAACTTACGAGGACAAAAATGGTTGCTGGCTATTCCCGGTGATTAATAACTAAAGAATTGCTAGTTGAAAGAATAGCTGGGACTAATTTTATCCATTAAAGTCGAAGTTCTCATAAGACGCAGTCGTATAATTCCAGAATCGCCTGTAAAGTTTAACGACTTGGAACTCATGAATACAAATCATTTCGCATCATAGTTACGTAAGATTAAGAGCAGGTTTATGAGCGTTAAGAAGTTGAACTTGAGACTGCAAGAATTTTAACACGTTAACTGCGATGGGTTGAACTGAAGTTCAATATTCAATTCAAATTTAAAGTCAATTGTGGTAATTAACTCTGAAAATAGCAAACATTAACTGGATCGGGCCTTTATTTAGCTTTCATTAAGTATTAGTAAAAAATGAGTTAGTGACTGAGAACTATGAAAATCACCTAAGTGACCACCGGTGGGTCACTTCACAGGAAATGTGTTAATTAAGTGTTGGTTTCACTGTGCAAAAAGACTTGCGCTCTTCAGAAGTAAAATGGTCGATCGAATAGCGTATCAAGATTGTTAATTACACAACCAATTTTAACTTATACTTTTAGTATTAAAACACAATATTCAGTGTAGACGAGACGACTATTTTTGGCTTTGGTTTTAGTTATTAAACATCATATCAAGAGTGTCTATAACATAAATATTATCGGCTCTGAAGTTATGTATTAAACACCACATTAAATGTTTCAATGACATAAATGTTTCTGATTTTGAAGTTATATATTAAAATATACAAAAGTGTCAATGACATAAATATTTTAGACTTTGCAGTTGTGTATTAAAACATCGGATAATAACGTCAATGACATAAATCTTTTGGACTCCTAAGTTATTCATTAAACACAATATTATGTGCGTCAATGACATTAATATTTCGCTTGCAATGTTTGATATTAAAACATCGCAGATAACAACTTGAGCTCGTGAATGATTCAGGTGAAAAAACAGTCAAAAGCTCAATAGTATTGATCACTGCTCAGGCTCAAAGTGCGTTAAAAATTCATGACTGGCTCGGCAGACGAGCCTGCGCTGATTATCTTTGACTGCCAATAATTACAAAGCGTTATTTTCCTGAAAAGCAAGCCTGGGATCAGACATTCGTCGTGAAAATTTCTGCCGATTTATCCAGTGCTGCTCTGCATGTGCCGATTCTGCCAATTAATCCAGTGCTGCTCTGCATGTGCCGATTCTGCTTATTAATCCAGTGCTGCTCTGCATGTGCCGATTCTGCCGATTAATC
>JACJUY010001486.1:85953-100815 GCA_014220935.1 Platorchestia sp. MABIK | reverse complement strand
ATTCTGCCGATTAATCCCGTGCTGCTCTGGATGTACCGATTCTGCCGATTAATCCAGTGCTGCTCTGGATGTACCGATTCTGCCGATTAATCCAGTGCTGCTCTGGATGTACCGATTCTGCCGATTAATCCAGTGCTGCTCTGGATGTACCGATTCTGCCGCTTAATCCAGTGCTGCTCTGGATGTGCCGATTCTGCCGATTAATCCGGCGTTGCACAGCATGTGCCGATTCTGCCGATTATTCTAGTGTTGCTCTGCATGTGTTTTGCCACATTATTTGTACTATCAATATTACGATGAGGGAAGCTATCAAACAGTTTGAGTAACGTTTGAGAACATTCTAAGAAATAAATGAGGAGCTTAAAAAAGTGATGGTTCTTTCGTGTTGAAGAAGTTGTCTTCTAGAATTGATTTGCTGTAATAAAATACAACAAATAACCGACATGAACATCCGATTGCAAAAGATGTACCTCATTTTCATTAAAGTTAACGCAAGAAAAACAGACAAGGTCAAACATGAAGAAAAACAATTTCGTTTCAAATCTGCAATGATTATTCGAACAGCCGTGTAATTAACACGCAGTTAAAATATTGGCGGGCTTTATTTTACACTTAATTTAAAATAGCCATAAACCAAATTCTTTGTAGCGGAAATGACTATTACGATGTGATAAAGCAGTCACTTCTGGTTTCGCTCGACTGTTTTGAGTGTGTGAGTTACAATATGTGAAAGGAATTAAAATTTGAATGACCTTGGATTCGTGAACTGAATTAGCGAATTGATGGCCATTTACATGTACAAGATGGCTGGAAGCACAAGAAAAATGGCTGTCAACAAAATAGCTACACAAAATGGCTGTCAATAAAATAGCTACAAGATATTGCTGTCAACAAAATAGCTACACAAAATGGCTGTCAACAAAATAGCTACATTAAGTGGCTGTCAACAAAATAGCTACATTAAGTGGCTGTCAACAAAATAGCTGCATATAATAGCTGTCGATAAAAGGTTGGTCCCAGTACAAGATGGCTGCCGGTTCAAGATGGCTGCCACTTATCGCGCTTGTATATTAAAGCCATAACTCTTCCAGGTGTCACTCCCACGTTCGTTTTCACTCTCCCCTAAAATGTCAAGAAAAAATTTCCATGGAATAAAATTTCACCCCGCCTTTCGTTGCTGCGTCATGTGAAGGACGCATAATACCTTGCACGGGCTAAATTTTCCGGAGGGAAAAAAGTCATTCTTAAGGAATGCTTAACTCTTGAAAAAATTTCAGAAGTCTTATAAGCTATTTTGAAAAATTGATCAAAACAAAATGTACTTATGTCCTCTCCATTAAACATCCGTTGCCTGAGTCCAGGTGGATTTCTTGGAATTCTAAGAATGAGGGAAAGAAAAAACAGCGTAGCTTTAACCGCACTAATTCGATCTCAAATTGACAGTTGGGTGATGCTCGTACATATTTACCAATGCCTCCTATATCTTAGAAGGTATTCAAATAAACAACGGGGAATTTTTTACCAGAGGCGTCTAAGATTTTAGCCTCTCATGCACACATGCATACATAGAATTTTCACTGGATTCTCTGAAGCGATAAACGTAGATAGAGGATTAAATGAGAGGTGATACTGTGCATCACGCTGTCAATTGAATGAATTTGAAGTTCGGTGCGCACTCCTGCAGTTCGCTAACTTGACTCGAATTTGGTATTTAACTTTATTTTGAGTTGAATTGAGTATTTGACTTCCATTCAACTTGAAATTCGTCCCTGCTGATACCAAACAAAAGAAGGGGATAAACTTCTTCTAAATTTCCCAGCAATGGCAGTTGAATTGAATGAATGTTGAGTCTTCTACTGAGTTTCAAAACTAAATTACGTGAAAAATAGGACGATAGGCAAATTTCAAGGAAGTGGAAGCGTGTGTATTTAAAAACCTAAGTGAACTGAACAAGAAGAAAGTTTCATAGTATGCACGAACATAAAATGTATCAGAGGCGCTGAAAAATTCCAGACTAAAATATAACACTGTAACACGTGGAAATAAGCGTCATGAAGCAACGAAAATAAATAAATTCAATGAAAAAATAACTTAAATAAATTAAATAGATACGAAAATAAACAAATTCAAGGTGATATTTTATTAGATTCGATGGCCAATGAATCACGAAGTTCAATTATGTTACAATAATTTACTTTAAATGCAAAACTACTTTTCACAGCCCTTTATATGGGATGATGTCAGTAAAACGATATCGATTTTACTTCTAAAATCAAATATCGCACATTTGATTTAACTAACTTAACTTAACCAGCTCCGATTCTAGAATGCAATGTAAACAAAATAGCAAAATAGAAATAAAAATATTAGCAATGTAACAAAATAGAAAAGAGATACATAGAAGGAAATAATCCAAGTTTTTATGCTACCAAAGATGAAATCAGTGACATTCAAGCATCTAAAGAACTCTAAAATGGCCAAAACCAAGAACTACAGGACAACTAGTTTGAGATTCATTGCTGGCAGATACAGGACAAAACCTTAATGGATGCTGATTGAATGGCTTTGATGCGCCGGGCTTTGGATCAAAGGAAGCCGACCTGTCTTTGATGGGAGGCAGGGATGGAGGCTGATCACAGCTGTGTCCCTGCAGGGATCAAGGAGTCCCAGCTGTGTCCCTGCAGGGATCAAGGAGTCCCAGCTGTGTCCCTGCAGGGATCAAGGAGTCCCAGCTGTGTCTCTGCAGGGGTCAAGGAGTCCCAGCTGTGTCTCTGCAGGGATCAAGGAGTCCCAGCTGTGTCCCTGCAGGGGTCAAGGAGTCCCAGCTGTGTCTCTGCAGGGATCAAGGAGTCCCAGCTGTGTCTCTGCAGGGATCAAGGAGTCCCAGCTGTGTCTCTGCAGGGGTCAAGGAGTCCCAGCTGTGTCTCTGCAGGGATCAAGGAGTCCCAGCTGTGTCTCTGCAGGGATCAAGGAGTCCCAGCTGTGTCTCTGCAGGGATCAAGGAGTCCCAGCTGTGTCCCTGCAGGGATGGAATCCCAATTGGGATCACGAAGTCCTCATCAGAGTCTCAGAAGGAATGAAAGTATCCCTAGCGGTGTGCCAGTAGGGGTGAAGGAGACCACGTAGAAAGTGAGCTATCCTCAGAAGCAAGACTGAAAGCATCCAGCAAAAATGGGGGCATCCCAGGAAGGATGATGTGATCCCAGAAGGGATAATGATGGTCCCAGCAGAAATGATGTCGTCCAAGCAGGGATGATGGTATCCCAGCAAGGATGAAGGCTTACCAACAGGGATGAAGGCTTTCCAACAGGGATGAAGGCTTACTAACAGGTATGATGGTGGTGCAGCAGGTATGGTGGCATCCCAGTGAGGATGAAGGCTTTCTAACAGGGATGAAGGCTTACTAACAGATATGATGGCATTGCAGAAGGGATGGTGACATCCCGTTGGGGAGCAGAAGGGGAGAAGATCCCCACGTAGAGATGCGAAACAGGGAAAGGGATCTAATTAGGGCTCTGCCTCATTATGGGTTGGCCTAATGAAATCATTTGTCATGTGGTATGAATGGAAAATCGCCTCAAGCCTCGGAATGGCTTCCACGGAGTCGTCATTTATCTGAGCACGAGGGTACAAATCGGCCCCGCGTAAGCCAATTGCGTTATTCTAGAGGAAGAGAAGGAAGAAAGGGTTCCGATTCATTAACATTTTCTCGTAGGATCGCAATTGGGCTTCCGGTCTGACAAATGAGAAACGGTTCTTTTGTCGCTTGCAAGGCCAATGAGAAATGGAATTTTTGCTCGTGTGAGGTAAAAAGGAAGCAGGAGTGAGGTGAAGCCGCGGCTGAGACAGCAGTCTTTAAGAGCAGCCGGTTTGGGATAACAGCAAGTTTTGTGATAAAAGCGTTGGGATAAAAGCGAGGAGCTAGACGACAGGTGGGAAAAATTGCGGCAGCGTAGTCCTCGAAACAAAGAAAAGAAAGAAAGAAAAGAGGATTTCTTGAAGAAATTGATGCTTCTCATTGGTTATTGCAATTTTTTTAGCACGTAGGCTAAAAGGGGCTTTGGGGCTTCACATCTGATTGGTAAACAAATCACAGTAAGTATTCTGCTTTTAAACCAGTAGTTGAATCCACTAAGAGCAGAGGAGTAAAAATGAACTACTGGTTATTAAAAAATTCTTAACACGTAGGGCCTTATATCTGATTAGTGGAAAAATCACAGTAAGTATTCTAATGTCTAAACCAGTAGATGAATCAATTGAGAGCAGAGCAGTAGAAATGTGCTGTCTTGGTTTGCTGCAAGATGGAAAAAACATCAAAAGGCAAAAAAATTCATTGAAAAACGAAAAGGAAAATTATTGCGACGCTGCTACAAAAACACTTTGAAAAAGAAATGAAGTATTGATACCCGTTTATTTTCAGAAAAAATTGATACGTGAAGTGCAATACAATCAATATGGTTTTTGAATATTTCTTAATATAAGGTCCTAAATTGATGAGAGCATTAGTGCAACTACAGGTCGGTGTACCTTGGTCTCGTAAAACATAGTTCAGGCTGCTACATTTTGCTGCATGTGCGCGTTCTTTTTGGACTCAAAGGTTTGTTTGCGAAGGTTAAACTGTCGTAATTATTATTTTCAAACAAACGTAGGCCCCAGCACGTGCGTCGCGCAACACGTTGCGTCTAAAATGTTAAAGGAATGGGAAATATTGTCGGAAACTATCATTAGAAATACCGCACTTAGAAAGTATATTACCACTTAATATAAGTTCAGCTACTCCAGTGAGTTTGGTACTCAACCTTTCCGTTTTTCTCTCCATCGGGGTATATTTATTAATAAAACACAATCCATTTTTTTCGGATTGAGATGTTTGAGTACAAGATTTTTTCGGCTGCCATATAATAGAGAAACACAAAACATGCTCGCTCCATATTTTTCTCGAATGTAGAGGCTTTTGAGTATTTTCATCAGATTTTTTAGCAATTTAACAATGGAAAAAAACAAATATACTCTCCTTCAGTACAACTTAGCTTTCCCCAGCACAGCCAGCACTGGATATCGCACTGTGCAGTATGCTTCCATTTAGAAAGAAAGATGTTTGAGTTCTTTTACCACATTTCATCACCGATTAAACAGTTGAGAAACACAAAATACACGCTCCTTCAGTACAACTCAGCTTTCCCCAGCTCAGCCAGCACAGGAGATCGCACTGTGCAGTGCGCCAGTCTGTGCCTGGTGATTATTAACATGAGCATCTCGGCTGCTGTGACGTCCGCCATTTTGTGAGCGCAAGTGAGATTGACATCGCCTGATCATCATTATTCAGCCACTTTGCCTGATCACGACAGCAGCCGGACCTGGCCTCATCTAATGAAACCAATGCATTACCGAGACGCTCTGAGTGCTAGGTCATATGAAAGGAATCATTTTAACGGGCGGGTCAGAAGCTTTCACCCACACGTAATCCATAAGTTTGACCCACACCTAATTCAAAAGTTTGACCCACACGTAATCCATACTCGTGAGTTTGACACACAGGTAATTCAAATTTGAGAAAATACTTGACATGAAAATTACATCGTAAATAATTTCATATCACGCTAGGCATCTGACAGTAAAATGAACCACTGTCCATCACAGTATTGAACATCTGTACTAAACTAGTCATCAACCCACGTAGATCTATATACACGGTCAATACCAGACGTGACATTCTATGACTGAGTACTAAACTAGACATCAAACCTCGTAGATGCCTGACCACAGTTAATACCAGACCTCATTTCCATGACTGAGCACTAAACTAGACATCAAACCACGTAGTTGCCTGACCACAGTTAATACCAGACCTCATTTCCATGACTGAGTACTACACTAGACATCAAACCATGCGGATACCTGACCACAGTTAAAACCTCACACTCCCCGACTGATGCTTCCCAAAAGTGCGTTCAGTAAACCATCGTCCAAGTTTGGGTACACTCTCACCACAAAGAATCCTTTGCGCTGCAACGCTCAATATCGGCAAGTCGAGAACACTTGGGGTTGATCTCCTCAGCCATTGGACCTCTGAAAGCTCCCTTGTTTTGTTAAGGCACTGGCCAAGCAGGAGCTGCCGAGGTCTCAGGTATTATGAATGACATCAGTCTATATTTTTGAGCGTATCGGCTCTCAAACGAGGTGGTAGATGAATATTACTGAGAAAACAATGGTTTCCGAGGTGTTTCTGAGGGCTTGCGAGTCGACGGTTCTCTCCTAGGTAATTTTTCGATAATTTTAGAAGAATTCAAAAATTTGTCCGTTTATTTCGGACAGACTAATTCACATGATTCTTTGAACTGTGTTAAATATTATTTAATTGTGTTTTATTACCCGTTAGCATTGCACATATCATTTAAATTCTCCGTGCTTTTCTAGTAGCAGGCCCAAATCAGGAATAAAATTTTTGAGTGCATTTAAACTATTCAACCCAAACCACCTAAAGCATGATTTGCGCTCCACAAGTTCGTTCAGCTCAAATTTTAATATGTGCTATGAAAAATTTTAAACCTGTGGAATATTCATATAGTAGAAGATAAATACTTGACCATTTCAAAAAGTAATGAAGCGCACTTTTTCTGAAGAATCTGTTTTCTTTTCTTCATACTTTCCTATCTCATGAAAGGAAATGTTGGTTGTTTTGTCAGATCTCTCTTTTTTTCCGGATGCTTAACTATTTCAAAGAACAGAAGTGGGAGTGAAGCTTGATTTTCCAGCTGGGTATCTGTTTTTTCATGAATTATTTATCGTTTCAATGAGACACGAAAGAAGTGTCCTTTTGCATCATTTTAGAGGCCTCCTGTTTAACTGAATGCCACAGAAAAGAGAAGTTTTAAAGCAGGTGATTTTCAGCCCATTGAAGCAACCGTGCCGAGGGCTTTCAACCGTCAATGTGTCATCTACCGAAATTTTTACTGTTTATTTGGCTCCAGTATAAGTGTTTTCAGTGATTTCTATTTCGCAGTGTAATATTGCAAATAAGGATTTGGTGTTTCTGAACAGTTTGTTTCTGCCATTATGTTTCATAAATTATTTGTCTTAAGTAACTCATATGTTCCAGAAATTGAGAATGAATTTTGGAAAAATGTTTCTCAATGTCATGTATTTGAAAATAGCAAAACAGAACATTATGCTTTTACTCTCAGCTTTCCTTTATAAACTTAGCAAAATATTTACATTTCATTATAAACTCTTGTATTAATGAAACTGCCTCTAAAACTGAAAAAAATATTTTTAGATGTTAGGCAATGCAACGCTTTAAATCAAACTCACATTTTTTCACTCAATCTCGTATCAAATTTTTCTAATTCCAAATCACAAATTGATCAACTCCTTTCAGGAAGTCAGTTGTTCGTTCGAATGCTGGAAATCCCTTTCAAGTGTCAACTCCCGTTCATTTGAGTGCTTAAAATCGAACTAAGGTCTTAACTCATCCTCAGGCTTTGAACGATCACCGAGCATCAGCTAATTTTATCCTTGTAAATGATGCCAAGCGTTTGATTAAATCCATTCAAATTAAACATAATTCTCATTTCCACTTCTTCCACAAAGACGTTGCACAAAACAAAACTCCTAATTCAATGTGGTAACGCTACTGGCATTTACGTAAAAATTGTTGTGCATTTTTGTGAGCATTTCCGTGTTGTTCTGTCGGAAAATAAGGCCTCTAAAATTCCTTGAGGATGTTTGTTACCAACAACACGCGCGTGTTGCTATATTGTGGCTCAGGAGCCACGTTGTTTTTCAAGGCAAAAATGCCAAACGAAATTCTTTTGCCCGGGGTGAATGGTGTCAAAAAACTGGACAGAAGAAGTTCTTTATAGTGGGTGTCTGTCTGTGGGTCTGTAGCTGTGCTACCTGGTTCACATGACTCGAATCCAAACGAGGTGTGTGTTATAGATTCTAGTTTGAGGTTCCTGTGCGAAACTTCGAATTTCCCGGGTCACAAATACAGTATTCCTGAGTGCAAGCGATGTGCATGTCGTAGATTTCATTTTTTGTGCACTGTGGTGGTGCTTGCTGTTTTATGCACATCGCTAGCGGTTGAGCAGCCCGGAATACTGATTGTTTTTTTCTAACAGTGTGCTGTGGAATTTTCACAACCGCATATGGTACGTACAGGCAAACTGAATTTGGAAGGTTTGACAGTAGAAGAAAGATGTGCAAGGGAGAAGAGGTCCATCATCGCATTTCTATTGCAATGAGAAAAGTGGAATTGAAGTACGATTACTTCCAGAAAGCTTAAACGATAATTTATTGTTAGAAAAATTCTTTCTGAGAAGTGGTTCATTACAATCCTCGGTCAGAAACATCTAAAGCAGTCAATCTACAAACAAAATTACTGTTAAATTTTTTAAATTTTCTAATTAATGCTAACAGGCCATTGTCAGAATTCAAAAATCGATTAAATTCCATGGTTATATGAGTATATTTAAGAATAAGTTCTAAAAAAATCTGCGATATTGGATGCAACGTAAAACATTCCAGGCACTGTTTAAGGGTACCATCTGAGGCCAAATTGGGCCCCCGCGGCACCCCTGACTCAATTTTTTTTTTGTCGGAAAAGGATCCTTAGGGTATGGGTTATTGTGCCATGATATATTATGGCGCTCCGGATACCAGAACCATCCCCAGGGGTCCAAAAGGGGCCAGAATCATAAAAAAATGAGTGTTTTTTTGTAGGAAAAGGATCCATTCAAATCGTAACTTCTCATTGAATTTTGATGCTAGAACAAAACCAAAGACAGTTTTAGAATCCTTGGAACATTTCTAACATAGTTACTCATTTCAATTTGAACATTTTGAAAAAAATTTTGTGATATGTGAAACTTTATAACATTTCAAACAATTATTTTTGGGTTTGGATCCATATAAATTTTTTGTTTTCTCAAATTTGAATGCAACTATATATAACTTTGTTAGAAATGTTCCAAGGATTCCAAAACTGTTCTTGGTTTTGTTCTTGCATTAAAATTCAATGAGGAGATACGTCTTGAAATATACATAAAAATGTGTGAAAAAACTCATTTTTATTAAAAAAAAAATTACAGAAAAAATATGGCCTAAATCGAAAAAATGACATGAGTAAAAAAAGTTTAATTTCAAAACATACATATACTGACCAATTTTCAAGCGAATCGGAAAACAAAAGTTGAAAATCCCGGACCTATATATTTGAGCTACATGGTGAGTTCTCAAATAAAATATATTTCTATTTGTTTTTATGCACGATATTTCTTATGTTACATTGAATTTACAAGGAAAATATTGCACATTATTCGCACGTAAAAATTGATCAAAGAAACTGCATTCATGTACATAAATTGTCAGTGATATTGCAATTCAATGGTGCATTTTGTTTTTGGGCTCTCCTGAATAATAATACATTTCTACCATTCAAATCGTATGAAATCATTGAGTTATGACGCTAGAACAAAATCAAAGACAGTTTTAGAATCCTTGGAACATTTCTAACAAAGTTATTTATTTCAATTTGAACGTTTTGAAAATAATTTTTGGGGATATGCGAAACTTTACAATAACAATTGTTTGAAATGTTATTATAAAGTTTCGCATATCACAAGAAAAATTTTTCAAAATTTTCAAATTGAATTTAATGACTTTGTTAGAAATGTTCCAAGGATTCCAAAACTGTCTTTGGTTTTGTTCTAGCATCAAAATTCAATGAGGAGATACGTCTTGAAATGTACATAAAAATGTATCAGAAACCTCATTTTTATTGAAAAATTAAAATTAAAAAAATGAAAATGGCCTAAATCGAAAAAATTACGTTAGTAAAAAAGGTTTACTTTCAAAAAATACATATACTGACCAATTTTCAAGCGAATCGGACGAAAAAAGGTCAAAATCCCTTATGGTACCCTTACTTGAAAGTCACCAATGACATCTTATCCAGTATCACAGCTTTAAACGGGAAAATCGTATAGCAGCAGAACCGACGGAAAAATATCAAGAAAAACAGTCCGGCAAAAAAACTGCCACAACATTTGAGCCCGCGACAAAACATCAGAACGCTCCATACACACAGTTTTTCCGACTGCCATATGTCATTCCTTAGCTGTAGACAACGATATAAGACTATTTTTTACATTTAAACATGAATGCCTCTCACAAAAAAGACAGCACTTTTGTTTTTTAAGGATTGCTTGCAAATTGCAAAGATGTTTAGTTGAAGTTAAATTCTTAATCGTGGAACAAACAACATTTTAGAAAATTGTTCAAAACATCATTAAGGAAGAAAGGGCGTGAGTGTCTTGCTACTTCTATTGCACTGAAGGACAATTTTTATTTAACGAAAAACTTAGAAGACGAGAATTGAAAATGCCAAAACGAATAGAAACGGGAAAATCTCTGTTGACACAATGTTAAATTTCTGGAGTAACAACCTTCATCGATTAAAGAAGATTTAAAATTGTTAGAATGTGTATCTAGTTTGTCTTGTTCAAATCATATGCACGCAAAAATTTCTCCGTAGAAGATTTTCAATTTTAAATTAATGATAAATCAATGAAAACTTAAAACATGACATATCACAATATCTTCTGTTTATACGTCACTCTGCAACGGAGAGACAGGCGTGGATTATTGGTTGAATTTTTCCAAGTATTTTTATTGGGTCACTTCTACCAAACAGAATCTTATTTTCGAAGAAACGAATATCGACGTGAAATGTATATGCCACGATGTTACCTAGCCGCTCTCAATAGCAACAACAATATTTTAACAAATAATACTCATTCAAAGAAAAACTCAGCTTGCACTCACCCCTTTCATGTACCACCAAGCAACAGCCTCACACGGCAGCAACAATCATACAGCTCTACTCGCACACGACAGCAACAATCATACAGCTCTACTCCCACAGAGCAGCAACAATCATACAGCTCTACTCTCACACAGCAGCCACAATCATACAGCTCTACTCTCACACGGCCTTTACCTCAGCCACCTCCGGCTCTGGAAGCTGTCTTTCAATCTCCCGACCATTTTACAGAGTGGCAGGCGAGCAGTTTCAGTAGCGCCAATTGTCACCAGACGCGCAGGACAGCACACAGATCTTCTCTCACCGTCGCACCTCCGCCGCCGGTAGAGGCAAGCCCATTGACCTTAGATGCACACCGTCCGATGTCCATTAATCTCGATCCAAAAAGACATCGGCAAGCACTCTCGTGTATTAAATATCGGGCACTCAGTCCGGCAAATGAAGATCCACGGCTCTCGGCACGTGCATACACATGCGTGAGAGGGAGCGCGATCGGTGTGAGGGAATGATTACTCGCGTATCATCCTGAGTGTTGATTGTCTTACCTCTAATGTACCTGGACACTACGATGTGATTTATTTTGTAATTGTAGTCTTACCTCACTGGTAGCTGGACACTTGATTAAGATCTTTTTATTATTATTTTACCTCACAGGAATATGAACACTCCAATGAGATTTCTTTTTAAGATTGTCTTACTTCTAAGGTGACTGAACACTATATTGAGTTTTCTTTTGTAATTATTGTTTTACCTCACGGGTAGCTGGACACACGAATGAGGTTTCTTTTTGTGATTAATAGATCTTACAGGTAGCTGGAAGCTCCATTGCGATTTATTTTAATGGTTATCTTGCTTCTTAGGTAGGTGGAACTCCAATGGGATTTCTTTTCTTCCCTCGCTGGTAGGAGGACACTCCAATGAAATTTTTTCCTGTGTGTAATATTTACATTCTCCGGAGTACGCAAGCGATGAGAAATGCAACTCTGAGTGTATTAAACAATGAAAGGGCTGCTACTCTGCGATATATATTTAAACAATGAACAATGCTTCCCCTAACGACGAAATGCTGAAATAATAATCTGTATTTTAATGACTCGGAGAACTTACCCGCATAGCTCAATTGTTACTGATAAAACATGAATAACTTTTGAAAACCGAATGAAATCTTCAGTCCCACAAATAGAACCCAGTTTTATAAATATTTACCAAGTGATTCAGACCGCTCGCACTTCATGTAAAAAGTTGACGCTTCATTACCACCGCGGTGTTTCTTTCCGTTGAGAAAAGGGAGAACCTAACTGTAATCTCCCAATTTACCTAGAAGTGTAAAATGGGTGCTAGCTGAACTAGAGGTAAGCGTCATTGCTTCCTGACATTGCACATTCTTTTTTTACTACTTATACTAGGTAGGTATGTAGTCCAGTTGCCTGGACAAGTTGTGCTTCGGCTGCGTGATAGAATATTCCTAGCGTGAGCTACTTGATCCTTTGTTTTCTAATTAGAGAGATTTGAGTCAATGCATGCGAGTCGGGTTGCTGTACAGTCGACCAAAGGCCTCACGCGAGATCGGAGGCGATATCGACAATGATTTCTGACTCTTTAATGCGGTGCTGGTCTTGTGTTTTGTTGTAATGTTCACAGAAACTGGAGGTGTGTCGTCCGAATAATTTCTTCCAAATCTCAGCTTCATGTTCCTGTATTAAAGTTCGTGGACCTGATGTATTATCATTTTGCTTTGCATTCGATTTCTAGCACTTTTCATTTTTATTTTGTTCCGTATTCGTTTTCTGCATTGCTGCTCATTTTACCTACTCTGCTATTTTCTTAATCTTGAGCGTCAATTTTCAAGTTTTGTATGGCTTTTTCATCTTGCTTCACGGATTTCTAGCTGTTATTTTAACTTTCGTTTTCTCCATTCTTCTTCGAGGGCTGGTCGTCTCTCTGGTCTCTTACCGAGACCACTTAACTTCACTGGTCTTAGATTGCCTGGACTTAATTAAGAGCTCTCTTCTGTTTCATTTTACCTTTTTCCTCACCTAACCCGGGAGATGTGACTGGAATTTCAAATGCGATCTATGTTTCTAAAGTGTAGCTAAGGTTGTTTCATATCTGGAATAGTGAATTTTGAATTTGGCACAGTATTCAAAACTGTTGAGACAGCTCCTTTGGTTCACAACAGCATCCTCAACTGCCCGCTACTGCCGTGGTTCGTCAAACTTGCGACATTTGCGCAGTTGAAGGTGCAGTTTACGTTTCTAATTTTTTTGGTATAATGCTTCCTATTTTGTATTCTTAATTTCTTCAATGTATTTCTCAATATTTGAAGCTGTTACTTACGTTAAAAAATCCCTTAATCATTTTAAGAATCTCTCATTTCATAACGTTCACTCTATCTATCCTGCTGCAGATACTCCCGATTACGGCCAGCACGGTTACTGATGCAGTAGCTGTTAACTAAGACTCGCCTTCAGATTAGAGTAAACTGGTGAATTCTTTTCCAGGTAGCACCTGGAAATTTTCATACTAACCGTATCGCTGTAAAAAAAAAGGTATCCACTGGAAATTCTCACGCTGACCGAATTTCTGTAAAGATCCCCGGCCGTTTTCTCCAGAGGCTGATGTTCCAAATTTATTTGATTATTCTTCGCTCGTGTCGAAACCCCTGGAGCCCATACCAAGCTAGTGGCTCATTCTGAGCTCCGTGTAGCCTCTCTTTTAATTAATGAACCCTAACTTCGGAGAGTCTGATTGTGGCGCACCTGCCGCTTTCTCGCAATGAGAATTTTGTTCTTTATGGTCTTTAGATTGCGCGATTTTAAGTGATTGTGTCGTACCTACCAGTTTTATGGAGTGAGTTTTATATACATTCAATAGGCTGTTATGACTTTGATGCTCAAAGTTTAAACGCTTCATGTATAAAAAACAACACTGCGAGACTCAGAATAGATTTTGATTCAATTTCACTGCTGGAAAA
The DNA here is from genome assembly GCA_014220935.1 of Platorchestia sp. MABIK. NCBI lineage: Eukaryota > Metazoa > Arthropoda > Malacostraca > Amphipoda > Talitridae > Platorchestia > Platorchestia sp. MABIK. The sequence goes on along the minus strand of JACJUY010001486.1, from coordinate 87,019 downwards.
TATTTCCGTTTTCTTCATCGTTTCACAATACATTTTTTATTTAATTTCACCCGAGGAAAATATTTTTGTCTTTTGCCTCTTTTCACAATGCATTTTTGAATCACATTCATCTTCGAAAAATATTTCTGTTCGCTTCACAGCTTCACAAAACATCTCACGGCGGAGAGTGATAATAATTCAGGATTCCAAGCACGCAAGCAAGATATCCCACGCAGAAACAGTGAGCAAATACGATTCCTAACACTTGTCGAAGGTGTCGTCTGCAATTATAAAACAACGGTCATTTTGTAAACTAAACTTGGGTGCTTTAAAAATAGCAGAGATGTTCATATTTAATTAAAAAGCATTTTTCCTAACTCTGAGGAGAATTTCATCGGAGGAAAAAAGACATTTAAATAATTAGTACGTAAATTAATACATAAAATGTTCAATACACTTCTAAAGAATTGATTGCTCAAAAGAATAGGCCACAAATCAATTGCCTTTTTCGAACACTCAAAAGAATTGAAACACTGTAAGGGAATAATACAAAAAAACACAGCATTTTTCGAACTCTCACGAGGATTTGAATACTAAAAATCACGAAATCGATACGTGACTTTTCACTGTTCAACCGAGTAACCTTCACCAGGCTGCAGGTCTGACGGGAAGAATGTATTTCTGATCAAATAAAAGAAGTTTTTTATTTTCTACCTGCGTTGCTAAGCGAATCTTTTGAAGCCGCTCCCTTCATCGGAGAGCCAATCGAGGGAGAAAAGTTTGCTTTTTTTCCTGCAATACGCAGGAAGTGCACAAACTCAATTAGTACGCGAGTGTGCGTAGGGCACGTGTGATGAAGGGTTACACGAGACACAATACTCCAAGGCAGCAAATCATTCGCTGTCTTTGTCGCAAGGTGCAGGAATTTGTTGCTTTTGTCGCTGCTTATTACTTGTGTGTTCAGCTTGATGTGTTCAACTTGATGTGTTCAACTTGATGTGTTCAGCTTGATGTGTTCAGCTTGATGTGTTCAGCTTGATGTGTTCAGCTTGATGTGTTCAGCTTGATGTGTTCAGCTTGATGTGTT
>JACJUY010001486.1:66914-81912 GCA_014220935.1 Platorchestia sp. MABIK | reverse complement strand
AGGCCATAACTCGGAAATGAAGCATTTCCGGACATATGTTGTAATGAACTATTTTGATTGTCTACATGTGGGAAATACATACCTGAAATTATGCCGTGTATTTTTGAAACACCCTGTATATACATATATATATGTATATATATATTTATATATATATCAATATGAATCCCATCAGTAAATACGACTACTGAAGATGATGGTAATAGTGGTGAAGAAACTGCCATGATGGACTTCAGTTTTTTAACATGTAGCTCAAAATAAATCAAATTGTAACATCAAATTAATCGAATTTAAATTAACAACTGGAAGCTAAAAATGGAAAATTATTTCAGCGACATTTGAGGAGATGCTTTCTCAAATTATATGAAAATCGGGCGCCAAATATTCACTTCATTATTGAGCATCCCTACCTGCAGGAAAATGAATTTTGCAATACGCAATATGAGGTTCATTTACTTGTTGGAATTGCAGGTTGATAAAAATATTTCAGCCTCTATATTTACAAAGTTAATAAATGAGAGCCATGTCCCTTGCGTACCTCAGGTCCCATATATAAATGCATTCTTTTTTATAGCCTGCGGATTCAAAATGCATAAAGCTTTCTAACTAGTTTCATCAAATAAAAAGTTTCGAAGTTTTAAAAAAATACCGGTTTCATCACATAAAAAAGTTTAACAGTAAAGTACTCCCCATCATACATAAGAAACAATTTGTAAAATTTGACCTATGGTTGCATTTTTAAAACTTATATAAATAGCTGAATTCTTTATAAAATTTAATATTCTACTTAGAATGCTTTTTCAGTTCTTTACTCAATGGAAGCACAGGGATATGTGCATAAGTTCAGTGGGTAAGAGAGTCTCCTTGTACCTTCTCCTCTCCGCCTTCTCCGTTTTTAAAATACCGTTGGCGCTCCCTTCTTCCTGCAAATGTATCTCGCAGATTTGGGGAATAGAACCGAAAAGGTATTTTCATTGTGGAGGAACAATTCGAGAGGCCATAAAACTGTGCATAAAAGTTTGTCGTGAACTTTAAAGGCCGTAATGTAAACTAGAAAATCATGCAGGGTGTTAAATGACATCTTCGTGCGAGCATTTCTTTAGGTAATCAAATCCCTGCATTGTTGGTAAAATTAAAAGCAATTTTTGCGTGATTGTATCAAGTATCCCAGATCCATTGGTTAGATCATACAGAGCAAGAGGTACAGTAGATGCCACAAAATTGTGAAACAGATCTGACGAACATTTTTACCCTCTTTCATGCTGCGCTGTTTTAAATGAGAAGGGAGTTCATTAAAGAATTGAAATTGAGTTAACTTAACGTTCAAAACATAATAGATTAAGGATTTTCTAACAATGTAATTCAGGGTCCTCAAAATTTTGTTAACATAGAGTCTATAAACAGCAATTTCCAGAAATTTCTGATTTTTACTTTAAAATATTTATAATTCAATTTGGCTCTTCTTATAAAACTAGTTGGTAAATACAATGATTCACTTGAAGAGGTACGGGAAGTTGGTTAGTTTGTACGAACGATTGGGGGTCGAAATGAAATAGCACAGCTTTCTACACTGAACGTTTGTGCATTCTACACTGAACGTTTGTGCATTCTACACTGAACGTTTGTGCATTTCACACTCAACATTTGTGTATTCTACTTTGAACATTTTATGGTTTTCTTTCAACATTCGTGCTTTCCACAGAGACATTTTGATTTCCTCATTTAAAATTTGTGCATGCTACATAGCAAATAAAAGCGACTTTTACATTCGCTCTTCATGTAAAATAAATACCCGTTGTTTGAGACACTCCATTTCAAATCCAATGTAAACAATCTTGGATGGCTGTATGCATTTGATGTTTCCGCTTCAACATCCACGAACGAACACACCCCATCAATGTTTCAAGGTGCACTGGATTTTTGCAGCTTTTAGGGCCGGAATAATTGACGACCAGGAAAATGGAGGAAAACGTGAAGAAGGCATCTGGAGACCCAATAAAATCCCAGTGGACGTTCAGGTGACTCGTTTTCGAAGGGTAAACAATCACAGACGTTTCCTCGAGCGCTTCGTTGGTTCAAGGCAAACCAACTCTCTCAGAATCTCCGGTAAAATCTTTGGAAAAGGAACTAGGTAGCAAAAGACTGTCAGATGATGCCTCTAAACCTGCGACCGAATTTTCAAACAATTCACGTCATGGCGTTGCAGCTCACTGCCTTCTGAGTCTATTTGGGTACGCATCGTGCTGTGGCACATTGCGGAGCTGTGTCTGCGTACACAATCTTGTGCTGCGAGCTATGCACCGTTTCAATTGTTGAAAAATCGAACTCCTGGCGGAACGGTCTCCAGTCGAGCGAATAATGGCTCTGCGATACTATAGGGACGTGAATTTCTTTGCGAGCTTCAGACCAAGGGAATTGGTGCAAATTCTATATGGCTCTGCGATGCAATATTAATACCAATAATGGCTCTGCGGTACTATACTAATACCAATAATGGCTCTGCAGTACTATACTAATACTAATAATGGCTCTGCAGTACTATACTAATACCAATAATGGCTCTGCGGTACCGTACTAATACCAATAATGGCTCTGCAGTACTATACTAATACTAATAATGGCTCTGCAGTACTATACTAATATCAATAATGGCTCTGCGATACTTTAATAATACCAATAATGGCTCTGCGGTACTATACTAATACCAATAATGGCTCTGCGAAACTATTCTAATGCCAATAATGGCTCTGCGATACTAAACTAATACTAATAATGGCTCTGCGTTAATATTCTAATACCAATAATGGCTCTGCGTTGCAATACTAATACCAATAAGGGCTCTGCGATGCAATATTAATACCAATAAAGGCTCTGCGAAACTATTCTAATACCAATAATGGCTCTACGATACTAACTTGAGATCATCCTGCTAGCAGAAGGCTAAGAGACTTGAAGAAAATTTTATAAAGTAGATCGCAGCAGTACAAACTTACGTTATGTTAAGTCTAACTTTCTCATCGAAGTATCTCTGATTTGAGCTACCCACTGCAGGATCTAGACTTGAGTGGCTTAAATCGTACTGTAGATGCTCAAGCAAAAAAGTTATACTGGGCAACCAAGTTGGCAGTTGTAGATAATCCCTTATTCCTCTACTACGTCATTCAACTGAATATAAACTACTTGATTCTATACGTTGTTTATTGTAATCTATCATAGACATTCAGGCAGAATTTGTCATTCACAGGCTGTGAACAAACACAAAACAAGTTGAAAATAGGCTTTATTCGTATAGCTTCCGCGCAATATTTCCCTGCTGAATTCCCTGGTTTCTTATCAAGTCTAAAAAAATGTACACATTAACTTGAAATAGTTTATAATTAAGTTACATTTCTTCGACGCTAGGGAAATGAGTGCCTCATGATGAAGGGCTGTGTTGTCGGGTTATGACATAATGAAGTGCTGTGTTGTCGCGTTATGACATAATGAAGTGCTGTGTTGTCGGGTTATGACATAATGAAGTGCTGTGTTGTCGGGTTATGACATAATGAAGTGCTGTGTTGTCGGGTTATGACATAATGAAGGGCTGTGTTGTCGGGTTATGACATAATGAAGTGCTGTGTTGTCGGGTTATGACGCAACTGTGTGCGTGTGAAACCTTCCTTATTTCTACAGTTTCCCCATGACGGGATGTTAGTTGCGAAGCTCTGGTTCAAATGATGCCGTAGGGAATGATGCTTAGTTGTAAATGAACTTTAGATTACTTAACGTCAAACAAATTTTATTGCCAGTTTTAATAACCAGCATCATGTTGAAAAATGTTTCCTGTACTGGGAATATGTCTTCTGCTACGTAGTTTTACTTTAACTGCAATGGTAAAAAACAGCTCTAACAACATTTAAAAAAACGTTTCAAGTCTCATCTCTTCGGTAGTCATGCTCATTGAAACGGTAAATGGTACAGTGATATAATTCTTCTACTATCCGTTACCGTGTTTTACTCATTTTACTGCTATTTTACCCATAGTTCATGCACCTAAATGAATCTTCTAAAGTTTCTTTCATTTTAACAACAAAAGCTTCAAGTTTACTTCCATTACATTTGAGATTTCTTTTTCGTATCCGTATGATGCCGCTGTGAACATAAGACTTGTGAAATACCTCATTTCATCTGGCATGCCAATGTTGAACTAACCTGATGTCCTCTATTGTAGTGAAAACTTTTCAATTGCATTTATCATTTCTTCAAGTTTCTTCAAGTCTACTTCGCCCCTCTTTCCAGCACTCTCACTTACTTGCAGATCCTCTCGTTCACGAGTCCTGAAACTGCGACCTAAAACAGTCCAAAAAATTGCAATTTAACCGGACGAAGATCAAAGTTTTGGGCATAGGACCTATCTTTTCTTCCCTCCTCTGAATGGCTTTCATCGCCGTATGACACGACATCGAGTCCGAGTTCAGTCTCCATTCAAAAGCATGATAAGTTCTGTGAGCCAATATTCAGACGATAAAATGGTGACCCTAGAGACCTTCAAAGAGAGTGATGCGGCAGATCGGTTTGCAGGAGCACTCATGATGGGGAAAAATGCGAAGTTCTTGAACGTATCATAAGTGACGGAGCATTGGTCGTAACAGCGAACACTCAACCCTGTTTTAATATTGTGCTTTCGTAACAGCGAACACTCAACCCTGTATTAATAATGTGCTTTCGTAACTGCGAACACTCAACTCAGTCATAATTTTGTGCATTCATAACAGCAAACACTCAACTTTTGTAATCAATTTCGTGTACACTCAACTTTTGTGTCCTAATTTTGTGCTTACGCGCAGTTTTGTGATAAGATTTTGATTATTTCGATCATTAAACGACGAGTATTTTGATGGGGCTATCTTTCTTTTTCGTCAGATGATAGAATAATTCTGAGACTCACTCACACAGACTTTCCAATGCTTCAAGTCCTCTTTGAAATACCTTGGGAAAAGAACTGTAAGCCAGGAACTTTTCCAACACACACTTCTAGTATTCCTGCGACGTAACTTTGATTCGGGTAAGTTTTTCTGCCAACCATTATGGATTCTTGGTCTCTCGAGCTTTGGATATGATCTTCCAAAACTTCCCTTTTTTCACGAGTCAGATCTTACAAGTTTTCCAAAACTTTTCCTGTATTTCCGTAGGCGACAGCTCTATCCCTGATATATAGATGCGCTCATGACATCGGATCATCTTCTTCATTAAAAAATGAAATGGGGAAAAAATGTAAGAGATTGTTTAAACAAAAAACTGCACGGTCGAATGGATGATGAGTTTATTTCAAATTTTATGTCATTTCAGTCAGGAATTTTTGACGTATAATTTCAAAATAGTAAAATATAGACGATGTTTCTTTTCTCGGACCACGTTTTTGTTGTCATCTGATTAGAATTTTTAATGAACACTTTGAAAACTTCTCTTTGAATGTTTTAGCGTTCCCATACTATCACAATAAAGAACGCTGCAGTTAGTCTCTTAGTTTCATTCTGGCTCACTGAAGCGTCTTTTCCACTACGGTGAAAGTTTCAAAATAACAGCACTCAAAACTTAAATTTCACTCTGAATTACTATAATGAACAATTTATAAGGCGTTGGACTTTGGCACAGATGAAAAATCGAAATAAGACTTCGGTCAGCAACACATTTTTCTATTTTTTTCGGAATCGTAGCGTGGGCAGAAAGTTTGGCCTTCGTCGGAAAATGAACCTACTACAATTAAGAAAACACTCATTTTAGGTTTTGTCTTCTGACATCTGTTGCAAACGGAAATTAGATAAAGAATATTCGCGATGTTTTTTTTCAAAAACCACCGGCGACAACTGAAAGAATCGTAAAATGCTCGACTTGGCATCTAACCTCGTTTTTTGGTTAAAGTTCTTGTGCTACGAATGAAAAAGACAAAGAAACGCGCTCTGATATTTTGTCAAAGTATGATATTATTTGATGCAAGTAACACCTGCTTCGGTAGATTGGGAACATTTTTGAGGTATTAGGTGCTTAAAATACAATTTTGTATTGAAAATTAAAATTAAAATACAATCCTGTATTTTCAGGCTTCCACTGCTCTCTCGAAATGCAGGATTGATTGCTACACTCTTTTTGTTCATTCCAGCAGTGACGGTCGTAATTTTTGCCCACAGTAACCCACATTTGACTTGATCTTTAAAATTCTCTGAGATGGCTGCCAGAATTTTATTTGTTTGAAGATATTAGACGAGGGTGTGCACGTATCTTCAAATTGTGCTCTAGAACGCACGTGCATAAAAGTTTCAATACTCCATTCAGTTTTTGGAATTAATGACTCAGTTTTATACGCAATGCATTTGAAGATTACGAGCAAAATTTCATACTCAAAATATTACTCTATTCTTGAAATTATAAACAGTAATGCATTGAATAATTAAGACATTTGTTATACAATGGTTTGTTATAATTTGTAGCAATAGAGATGGGTTTTTGTTTTCTGCAGACGACTAGAATTTCATACGAGAGTATATTTTAGGCAAAAATGAATGTGATGAAATCATTTTATGTTTTGTTTTCTGCTGTTCAATTCAATTTCAGAGAGGTAAAACTCAAACACTTTATTCTGAACGAAAAAATAAAATTGTGCATTTTTAGTTTTTCTTGAAAAACTAGTTTGGTTCCTGATAAACGAATGATATTTGTTGCACAACCTCTTTCTTTTTATTGATTCAAAGACATGAATTCCGCGTTAACAAGTAAATAATCCACGAGAAAATTTCGATTGAGTTTAATGCACTTAATCAAAAGGGTGCTACAACATGAGTCCAAATATTGTTTTTTGCATTTTCAATCCATATCACCTACACAGTAAACATAAATCATGGTAAATCGCAGGCCTGTCATTTCTGTTCAACTAAATATTCGCTCCATCCGTCAACACTTCTCAAAGACACTGCAATCGACGAATATTTTCACAGTTTATGACGCTTCAATTTGAATTTACCTCTTGTAAATTCACCTCTAATTTAAATAAACCTGTTATTTTAATTCTAACCTCCAACTTAATTATAACTCTAATTTCAATTCAAACCTCCAATTTAACCTCAAATTTGAATTTCTTTGATTTTGGATTATCGAGATTCGAGTTTCACAGAGATCCACCTGAGCAAAAATCCTTCATAAGATCTCCAAGAGAAGACCGAACTCAGTCGTAAAGAACAGCGGTGTTAGTTGTCACAGATGTAACCTATGTCAGCTGTAGCCTATGTCAGCTGTAGCCTATGTCAGCTGTAGCCTATGTCAGCTGTCGCCTATGTCAGCTGTAGCCTATGTCAGCTGTAGCCTATGTCAGCTGTAGCCTATGTCAGCTGTCGCCTATGTCAGCTGTAGCCTATGTCAGCTGTAGCCTATGTCAGCTGTCGCCTATGTCAGCTGTAGCCTATGTCAGCTGTCGCCTATGTCAGCTGTAGCCTATGTCAGCTGCAGGCAATGTCAGCTGTGGTATTTACTCTCAGCTGTAGCCATTATAATCAAAAGGCAAAAATTCAATATTGATGAAAGAGAACTTATGAATGAGGAATAGATTTGGTGGAAGTACAAATTTTTAAAATACATGGCCAATTTCATCACTGAAACATTCGTTGATTCTTTTTGAGTTTGTGCTGGAATATTGTGTCTTTGATTTTACTGATGTGTCATTTTCTTCAAGGGTTAATTGTGTTCCCATAAATGCGGTGTTATATTCTCTCAGTTTCATATGAGCGTATGTTGGTATAAGTAATTTTTTCTTATTTTTTTTAGAAAGCTTACGTTTTTTTTTCGCAAAGTTTCATTCGTTTTTTTTTCGTTGGACGCATCGCTAACAACTCAGCCCAGGTTTTCCCCTGGAAAATTCATGACTTATAGCAGCACAGTACAGAGGCTGTATTTGGGCGGCTAAAATCATAAATACTCCATCGAAAAAGTTAGACAGGGAGAGTCGTCTTTTAAAAGATAACGAACAATCAAACATCGTAAAATTTGAAAGACTGTCTAAAATCTGAGCCTCAAGCTCGCTTACGTCCTTAATGGTCAAATTGGTGATTGCGATTTCGTGTGCAATTTGTTTTGAATTGTAGCTGGAAGTAAAATAAATAAATTCGTAGATGTTCGCCCAATTCATTTTCAATTATCTTTTTGAATGTGTTTTGTTCTTGTTGTAACAATCGTGTTGATTTATGTTCTTTAAATGAGGTGACCTTGTGCACATCGCGTTGGTCTGTGAGAAAATTAAAAAAAAGTATCTATATAGTTGATAAAAGCATTCAGAAAATTGAATAAATAATTGGAAAAAAACATTTTTCTAAATTTCCAAGACAAACAGTGTTGTTGACGAATGGTGTTAATAAGCAAATAACGAATGGTGTTAATTTCTTATTTTTCCACCTCATCCCAAATAAAATTAAATGTCGCCTTTCAGTCCAAAGAAAATCAAACTCCAAACTTTGTGCTTTCATCGATCGATCATTCAATGGTATTCCTGGTACCATAGGCAAGGTGATAGGCAAGGCAGCCAAGTAATAGGCAAGGTAATAGGCAAGGCAGCCAAGTTATAGGTAGGTAAGGCAGCCAAGTAATAGGCAAGGTAATAGGCAAGGCAGACAAGTAATATACTAGGTAACAGGCAAGGCANAGGTAGGTAAGGCAGCCAAGTAATAGGCAAGGTAACAGGCATGGCAGCCAAGTAATATACTAGGTAACAGGCAAGGCAGCCAAGTAATAGACAAGGTAACAGGCAAGGCAGCCAAGTAATAAACTAGATAACAGGCAAGGCAGCCAAGTAATAGACAAGGTAATAGGCAATGTAGCCAAGTTATAGGTAGGTAAGGCAGCCAAGTAATTGGCAGTGCAGCCAAGTAATAGGCAAGCAGTCAAGAAAAGCTGTTCTATTGTTCTCACATGACAGCCATTCCGATCCCACTTAATTGTGTTCGATAATTGGAATTGAATTCTGATATTTTATCGGACTCTGAGAGCCCCTGATAAGCAAAGTCGTTATGAGGCCGATACGATAAACTGGCGGCTTTGACTAGTCATGTTGATACGAAACAAGTAGTTGAGCGTCGGCCACATGTTCAACTCGATAACGGAATAAAATTCGTAGGTGGTGCAACTTTTCCTATCTTTCTTTAGCTCAAAGAGTTTGTTTACGTATGCTTGTTTATTAACGTATGTTCTTATGTTTGTTGAATAGAATTAATTGGGCGATTTTTTTTTAACCAAGTCTCACTTGAAATTCTTCGCTACTGTTTGAGAATGGTAAGTGGATAAATTATTTTTCATCTTCAATAGTCTTTAATTTTTAAGGACTTGCTATCAGTTCATGTCCCAAACTAGGAGAAACGAAGCTTTTAAATAGAATTCTCGATGTTGTTATCGTTTCTGATCGTTCACAAACTGTTTTCGCTCGGCTTTCCCCAAGCATTTAAAGTGTTTACTGAACAGACGGAATGGTGCAAGATTTGCGCTGGATATTGGAAAGCAAGTACCAGTTGTAATTCCTAATGCACATGGCTCAAGTTGACATTAAATTTAACAAGTAGCGGTAGAAATTTTTTATGTACATTACATGGCTGGAGTTGATGTTGAATTTAACAAGTACTGCTTAAAATTTTTTATGTACAAGGCTCGAGTTAATGCTAAATTTAACAAGTACCAGTTGAAATTCTCAATGTACATGCTTCTAGCTAATGCTAAATTAAGTCTGCCATTGGTCATCCTTAATGTATACATGCCTTGAGCTGATGCAAAATTAAAATCTGGAGATTGTATAAAATTTCAGTGGCATGAGCACGGGCTTCCGCAGTGCTGGGAAGCAGGTTTGGTTTAATGTGTTTTTGTAGAAGTCAAATATTTGGTTCTGATGTATCTGATAGTGTAATTACTGAGCTGCACGTGAATTTATAGTCTCTTAAATGGTATTTTGGATACGATTTACTCCTTGTTTCCAGAACATTGAATTGAATCAGAAAAGACCTCTGGAAAAACTAATGCCTGTTCTACAGACCTTGCAACTATTGTTGCATCTTCTAGTACGTTTTCACAGACACATTTTGCTCCATCATTGAGTGAAATGGTAAGAAAGATTTCAACTACGTTGGGGGAAATCACTTGGCATTAAATTTCAAAGTCATGTTACCAAGTTAAAAATTGATTGATCATTAGATTGCGTCACTAAGTGGTAGATATCACTCACCAATAAATTTCAATATCAAATTACCAAGTTAAGAATTAATGGATCATTAGATGGCGTCGCTAAGGTTTCTGTGATAATCCAGCCATCTTTACGGTTAAATATTGTTGCACTTAAGGTGCATCCGTGCAAAACAAAAGTACGTGATGCCTTTCTACGTAAAGGAACACCTCACACTTACCTCTTTAACCCTTCTGGAACAACGATAATGTTTTAATCAACTTCTTAATAAACCTAATCGATCCGTCATTAGAAAGCTACAACTTACAGTTAAACACTTGTCAAAGTAAATATCATAGTTTCTGTATAATTAGCAGACAGAAATTTATGGCAAATGAGATAGCAGAATATTTTACCAATTTTTGAGCCATCGTTACACTTTGCTTTCATTCGAAAGTCTTAGTTTGTAAACAATCAAATATCTAAATTTTTTTGATCATTCTTGATTATTTCTAAAATTTCCAAAGTTTTGTTTTTATCCTGGCTTCGACTTTTTCAAATGACTTTTTTAGCTTTCCATCGCCAGTAATGAATGATTTTAAAATTTAACTTTGGGTTGTGAGCCTTCTTTGCACAATATATTCCCTCTGTATGATCTTCCCTTGCAAGTTCAAAATAAATGAACTTCTTTATTCAACATTTTTTTTGTACAATTTATGCATATAAATGACATGCATGCATAAGTGTAATTGCCATGAAGAATTTAAAATTTAACACTCGGCCTAGGCTTGGAAAGATAGTCGTAAAAAATTTAAAAATATGGATGCAGTCAAAATTTTTTCAACGTGGCAAATTAATCTCATTGACTCGAGAATTATTTGTGCTTTAATATAACTCAAAATGAGTCTTGGTAACATGTATTAAATATGTTTTGTTAATTATTAAACCTTATGTAATGATTAGTTTAATAACGTATAGAGTAGAAAACGGTACCACGACCGTCGTGGAATTGGAGGAAGGGACTCAAATGAGGATGAGGACAATATTCTGCAATGATATACAATAAATTACCTTCACTTTTTACATATTACTTATAATTACTATTACACTTACGTTTCAGAAAACGATTTTACTTATAATTATTGTTCCACTTACGTTTCAGAAAACGATTTTACTTGTAATTACTGTTACACTTACGTTTCAGAAAACGATTTTACTCATAATTGCTATTACACACACGTTTCAGATAATATGAAGTGCTGCGTACTCAATATTTGAGACAGAGTTTGCTTCTGTATCACCAACCAGTGACTCTTTTTGAACATAATTTCCCTCATACACCACAAGGTCCGCAGACAAATGCTACAAAACCAGTTTACTCAGAAACTTCAAACCACTCTGTCACTGTTGCCTGTATGGTCGAGTAGATTTCCACATAATATCTGCGAGAAAATAAGGGACGGATAGAAAACTTCAAACCACTCTGTCACTGTTGCCTATATGGTCGAGTAGATTTCCACATAATATCTGCGAGAAAATAAGGGACGGATAGAAAACTTCAAACCACTCTGTCGCTGTTGCCTATATGGTCGAGTAGATTTCCACATAATATCTGCGAGAAAATAAGGGACGGATAGAAAACTTCAAACCACTCTGTCGCCACTGCCTAGATTGTGAAGTTTTTCAACAGAATATCTTCATATAATGATGAGTGACGCATGGAAAACTTCAAATTACTCTGTCGCTACTGACTAAACTGCCAAGTAGTTATCTGCATATCATCCGAGAGAAAATAACAAGGATAAAACGAAGAAAAACTCCAAACTACTCTGTCGCTACTGCCGATATTGTTGAGTAGTTTTCCGCACAATATCCAGGAGAAAACGATAAGGGACGTACACTGTAGGAAGCCAAAGGCGAGTCAACAAAACGCAGGCGGGACCATACTCTTCACACTCAATTCAGCAAAGCGACCTCGATTTATCGCTTGAATTCACCCTGATTGTCGTGCGTTGGAGCATAGCGCAGTTAGGCCACAGGTCTTTTGACGAGGTCGCTAACCCTGCTGCGTTTCTTCGAATACGAGTGAGCCCCTCACGTCAAAAACGAATCCATCTTTATTCCGCTGATAATTCATTCATTCGTGGGAGCTGTTTTTTGCTGAACAGTTATACTCTTTATTTTCTCGGTTATTCAATTTTTGTGTTAGGGTAACATCAGACTGAATTTCAATCGGCATAAATAAACCGCGTTTTGAAACAACGACAATTTGCACTCATTGTGGAGGGTTCTGGTGCCCAGTTTACTGTACAGCTTGAAAACAGGAACGAACGGACCCAAGCAAGTAACAGTCTGCATGCTATCATGTCCTGTAACGCGCGACCAAGTCGATATTTGTCGGCTAAAAATAAACGTGCAACTTAGTGCTGATTGAAAACGTGCAGGTTGAAAATGAACATGCAACAATCAAATTACCAGCTTTAAAACGATGTCTTTTTTGGTCTTCATTGTTGATGTTTAAAGAAAATGAATGCTTAAAAGCAGTCTCAAACTAGGTTCATCGACCGTGTTTATTCAATTCATTAGGTTCATTTTAACAGCCTGTATAGACGAGTCATTTCTCTTCGGACAACTTAAAAATTGTTTCGAAGACTTGAAAGTTGAAAGAATTTCAGTGAAAGGACCCAATAATTTATCGCAATAGTGGAAATGAACGAATATAAAAACTAAAAACGAATCACTGAAACTAATTGGAACAACAAATATCCTACAAATCACCCAGACAATTCATTCGAATTTGCAATTATAAACAAGAAAATAAAAATCACGAGCCCTAGAATTTTCCTTCCATGCTTTTTCCCAAGAAATTTTTCCAGAGAAATCCCTTTTCGGCTCCTCGAAACTCTGGCAAGAAACTCTGATAGCATGTTCATATGTACCTCTGTAACAGCAATGTTGAAATTATCTCGAAGCTGAAAATTCCAGGACGTTAAAAGCTTTAATAAGGGCAAAATCTCTTCGCTCTGCACACTGGACTTGCTCCGGCAGGTTAGACATAGCGTCTGCTTTTTCAGGTATTCTGTGAGCTGTTTCATATCTTGCAGCGAAAAGTGGGAACGTTTAATAAAAAGTGGGTACCTTTAGTGATAAGTGAGATCCTTCAGAAAAAATGAAAACCTTCAGGGGAAAGTGGAAACCTTCAGTGATAAGTGAGATCCTTCAGCTAAAAAAGAAAACCTTCAGCGGAAAGTGGGAACCTGTGGTGATAAGTGAGATCCTTCAGAAAAAATGAAAACCTTCAGCGGAAAATGGGAATCTTCAGCGGTAAGTGGGAATCTGTAGTGATAAGTGAGAACCTTCAGCGAAAATTGTGGGAACCTTCAGAGGAAAGTGGGAACCTACAGCGAAAAGTGGGTACTTTCAGTGGAAAGTGGGTACCTCTAGCGGAAAGTGGGAAACTTCAGTGAAAAATGGGAAACTTCAGTGAAAAGATGGAAATTACACGAAAAAGTGACCCCGTCGTTTCTAGGAAGCAATCCGAGTCTAACTTTTTCGCCATTGCATCTATCCTTATGGGCGCTCCATGCGGCAGCCTTACTTGGATGGCTAAAATCATACATGCACATTTTGCAGAAAAGTTGGAACAAGATAGCTGTTTTCTAAGTTAAATTTTGCAAGATCCAATTTTTGGGTCGAAATAACATTCTATGTTAGGAAATGTTGAGCTGCTCGTGAAATCAAACAACATTTTAATTTTTGATCAAGATTGTGTGTAGCGCATTTTTAAATATGATGAAATTCTCAAATATTATTTTCATGTCTTGCGTGAAGCATTTTGAAGGCTTAATCTCCTTCGATGCGTATAACGATGAAATTTTTGCGCAACAATGGCATTGTTAAACAAAAAAATTTACAAGTGAAGTTGCGTTATTTTCATCACTCATTAAATCATTCACTTGAATATCCATCTCATTTCGATCTTTGCTATATTATTCAACCTCTTTGTTAAAAACCCAAGAAAGATCGTATCCGTTTTAACAATTTTGATCAAAGAAAAGTGCTTTGAAACAAATATAAAGTTGACAGTTAGAATTTCTACTAATTTACCTTTTCTAGTCGCTGAATTCTAAAACAGTACCCTAGTGCCCAGTGTGCGAAATATGTGGCATTCTTCCTCGTACAACAAAGCATTTTATTCACTAAACTTATAATTTGCGGCTTGTTTACAACCCTCGAATTTTGCAGGGGTATAAAATATTCAAGTCTGGTCATTCCAGTAAATTTAATTCGTTTACGATCAACTTCGCATTCTTTTCCAATATTCAGTATCGACGCGAACGCTTTTTGAGGTGCTTTCTAACAAAAACTGGCCACCAAAAAGCTGAGGGGTCGCTGATCGGTACCGTAACTTGCAGCTAGCGATCGCTATAGTCAGTTGATAGAAAATGCACGTCGAACAAAATGTCAATTACCGGAACGCAGCGGAGAGTATCCCTCTCAGAACAAGTGTCACAACCAACTCCCAATTTCGCACATTTGAACAACTGGAGCTTGCAGTGTCAAAGAGAGAATAACTCCGTCCCTGGGAATTGTTTGTCAGAGATCCACTATCGTTGAGAGCCCCTATGATTATTGAATTTCCCAGCCGCCCCATGTGATTGCTTTGTTTAAAATCCCAGAAAAAATTTACGTGTTGTTGGTTTCGCATGTATGAAACTGTCGCTTATTCAGTGTTTGTTCGAGTAGACTGAGTACTTTAAATCTAAATATCAGAGTTTGATTAAATATTAGCAGCCCTTAATTATTAGGCTGAGTTTACGAAATGAATTTATT
>JACJUY010001486.1:8156-66800 GCA_014220935.1 Platorchestia sp. MABIK | reverse complement strand
TTTTCTCATATTCTGTTTTTCTCATTCTAACCTGAAATTTTCATAGGTATGAAGGCCTCCTGATCTCTTAGTATATTCCTTTAGAGCTGTATCCTAAAGCCGTGGAGTTCCCCATCTGACATCAAGTTTTATGACATTCGCTCGCCCTGATCGATGGTGACCCACGGGATGAATAATAAGCATGGCATATTAAAAATCATGAGTTCCAAATAACTAACATTAGTATAGAGCCAGGAGTCTTTTATTCGTTTAATTTAAAGCTTATAATGATGTACCATGCTTGTTGAAAATAAGTATTTCCTAGCTTAGAAACATTTAAATTCTAACATCGTCTGATTGCCGTGTACTTATACCCATTCGCGCCTTACGATCACCGAAAAATATTTTGCTCTGTTTTAATGCGAGCTAACTTTGAGGTTCCCTTATGTGATGTTTTGTTTTATAATTTAATTATTTTGTTTAAGACTATCTAGCCATAACAAAGGCGGTCTCAAAAGAGCAAATAGGAGGGACAACATTTAGTTTGGACTGCAGAAAACGGAGCACAAGATGTGTTTCCATTCCAGATGCCCTGCGCATTGAAACCCCAAGTTGAAGAGAAGGAAGAGAAAAATGCCACGAGGAAATAGCGAAAAGGACATGAAAACTGCACGAAGCCAAGCAAGCACGAAAGATGGAAGTCCGGAAGGCTCATCTACCGCTAAGGGGACCTAACACTATGCCCCAAAGGGGCGCAAGTCCCCATACCATCGTATACTCAAACCTCACCAGTCTAAACCTGTTGCCTATCCTATGCTCCCTGATGGGTAGGCGATAAAAGCGGTGCTTCCGAATACTGCAAAAAAACGAGAACATGTTTGATGGTCGTGTCAAAGAGCTGTTGGAAGGTCGACTGCTTTTTGCAGTGTATTTGTGAGGAACATTTGTTCAATTTTTACAGTCAACATCTGTTATTAAGGGGAAACTTCACCGAAATCGGAAATAATTTAGACGTGATTTTATTGACCGGTAGCACGCATTAACAGTTAACAATTTTTGAATTTCGCCGTTGCTGCACTAATACAATCAGTTTTGAATTACCATGGTTTCCCAGAAAACTGAGAAATTCAAACATTCAATTTAGGTTCTTAATAAAAGTTTAGACAAATTCGTATTTCAAAGCAACAATTGCTGACTTTTTCTGCATTCAACAAACAAAAAACTTAATTTAGTTTAGTTTCAGTTCAGTAAAACCTGAAAAAGAGTGAAACTTAACTTAAAAATTTGGTTGTACTGTCATAAGACTCTTTTGGACTTTCATCCAGCATTTTATGTTCCAAGGAATTAGTTCGCCTGGCAGCTTTCTATGTTATGGGCCGCTTTTGTTTTGAGAAACCAATATTCTCTGCTCACTAATTCACTCATGAGAGACACCCAGGAACCAGCTGAACTGAACACCTTTTTCAATATTATCTTAACAACAAGAAAATAATTACTCCCTACCTTTATAAATAAGAATAACAATCTACTAATAAGACCAAAATAATAAATTAAAAAATAATTATAGTGCTGCTACCGAATTCTGGAGAGACCTGTACCTATAATACTTCTTGGGTACATTTTCAACGTTTTTTTACTCTATGTAATGAACATCAAAACTGCTCTTAATGCAGTACTGAAATCCTTTCAGGCCTTTGTGGAATTGTCGAAATGTTGTTTTACGTATAATTGCTATAATATATAAAATTGTTGCAAAATAATCATTATATAACAGTTTTTGAACTTCACAGTGTAAGTTTATAACCGATTTCTAAGAAACAAATGCATGCAAATATCGAAACGATAGAACACGCCGCAGCAAAATAGGTTTTTATAGTGGGCAAGTGGTAGTTAAAGAACTGTAAGAACTAACCTAAAAACAACCCCTTGTTATCCCCAAGCTCAGAGCATTTCTTTGATTGACGCCAAATGTTTCATCTTCGGTTGTCTTTTGAATGAACTCCTCAAACAACATCTCGAAGAGTTAATCATAAGATCACCTGAGTAGAATACAAGACGACCTTCCTTTGTCCCAGTTTTAAGGAACAATCTATGCTACTGCTCAGTTAATGAGTTCTGTGTGCCTATTTACGTGTTCTTTGAACAACACATCGCAAGAAAAAGTATGGTGTCATTTGCTGAATTATTGAAATATGGCTCACATTTTTACTTTGTTTCTCCATTATTATTAGGGGAAATGGTAATAAATGCGAGTATTATTTTTTTGATTCTGATCTTACGTGAGAATAATTTTTCTTCCAGGACACTCATTTCCTCAACCTGTTATGTAGTTATGTTGCAAATGAAGATTGTTCAGGAAAAGCGCTGTGTGAGAAGAGGGGGTTTGTAACGTAGGTAAAACTGACAGGCAATAAATAAATTTCATTATGATTCGAAATTCAGTAGAACTTGACATTCAACAGATTTCAGATCGGCAGTCGAAGAACTTGAGGACAATTGAACCTGAAACACTGGGAGAATCTTTCAAAACACACAAACATCCTTTAACCGTAAATTTACTTTAAGTTCAAGAAATGCTACGTACCTGGAATGACGGCCACAAGAAGAACAATGCCGGCGTTCCACCAAGGAAAGAGAGACATCGTGATATGATCACAGTATCCGGTCTTTCTTATTCTTGGTAACACAGCATACTTCGTTTTCTTCACCTCTTTTAACAGCTCTTTACTCTGTTTTTCGGCACCTGAACACACCCACCTCTTCACGTGCTCGAACATCCACAAAGCCTCTCATGGCACAACACAATTGTGGCTGTGTTCCATAGCTCAAGCAAACACTCCTTAGTATACCACCATTTACTGGCACTTCAAACGCTCTTAGTGTCGTTTGCCATTTCTATGTTGCATGAAGAGAATGAACAGTGATGTAATAATGACAATATTGCGATTGTACATACGTTTGGAATATTGCTGTCATGGTCGACAATGGAAGTAAAATAATGAAGCTAAATCTGAGTTTGTGAAAAAACGCTGGTATGTATTGTGTCATTCGTTAACACTTGTAAATGTATGAATTGTGTCTTGTGTATTCTTAGTTGAGGTTAAAAGTTATTGTGAAGGAAGCACCGTTAATTTGTCTTTCATTTCAGGATTGAATAAAGAAAAGCTTTTTATTCTTCTGTCACTTGTATCGAAATAGTACGATGGATGATGTTTTAGATAATAATACATGAGGGTAGGGAGTTAAGCGTGCTGCAAATATTAATGATTGGCAGCAAACTCCCCAAAATAAGACGCACAAGATAAGTTATCGGTTCTTTGAGAAAAATAAAGGCGCAATTATACAACAATACAATAAAAAAAATAGTAAAAATATTATATTAATAACCACCACAGAAAATCAATCATCTCATGGTTTGAGAAGTTTCCTTAAAAAGTACTTCTTGCGTCGTAAATGTGCAAGACAATGAGTTTACTAGAACTTTTCCACTAACTTTATTTAAATTTGAAATGTCTGTTTATCAACATAACGAGTTTTCTATTTTACTCCAAAAATAAAGGACAAAAAATTGGCAACAAGCTCTATCTGATCGTTTGTTTATAAATACAAAACCTTTTACTACGTATATCAGTTTTATGAGACATCTGGCGTAGCAGTGAAATTAATATTCAGTCGTCACACAGAAAATGTGTGACAGAAGTATTCAAAACAATCTGACATATCTCCAGCAATGTTTCAGACACTAAGAAAATTTTGTAACAGAGTAGCTAAAGAAACATCTAGTTTCATAGTCTTTAATTTATTTACGTTTCAAAGTCAATATTATCCTCAGGTGACAAAAAATATTTAGGCATGAAGCAAACAAACGCTCACCTGCTCCAATAAACGATACAACATATCATTCGCTCCAAAGACCTGGGACATGTAAGATTTCCTAATAATTCATAACTAATGCAGGCACGACCAATTAGCTCCTCAGGGAGCTCTCGACTTAACGAACTAATGTTCATCAGTGATGGGACGCAGCTCAGGAAGCATTAAATAGCTGCCAAAAGACGTTACATCTCATCGTCTGCGTATTGTCAGCGAGGTAGCATCATTTGCGGCTTGTACAGAGCTCCAAATAGGCGGAAGATGACTTTGGATATCTCTAAGACATATGTACGTAGTTCAAACTCACTAGAGGATAATTTCAGAGGTATCTACTATAGAGTTTAACCTAATGTAAGATGGTTTAGAATATGTATACAATAAAGCCTCAAATTAGTGAAAGATAGCTTTAGTTACATCTACTATATGTCTTAAACTTAGGGAAAGATAATTTCAAATACATCTAAAATATAGAATGAACTTGCTGAAAAAACTCAAGTGATATTTACGATAGTGCTTGAATTAGAAGTAACCCTAGCCTGATGCAATCGAAAGATGACTTCGTGTATCTCTAGTTTTTTTTTTGATGTAAAGACAGTTGGAATTTAAGAACTAGCAATGCATTGACAAGTTCAGTTAATCAAAGTTTAAAGGCCCGATGAATTTTACTGCGCTAAAAACTTAATTCTCATCAGATGATTTTAACGAAAAAACCAAAAACGATTCTCATTTATCAGCAGAGGCTTCTTTATTTACTGCTACAGCATGAGTGCTTCCATTTTCAGTTAGAAAAATTACAAAGAAAAAGACGGTTTGTGTATTAATTTAGTGTAAGATTATTTGCCATTATCAATAACAGTTGAAGTTGCAACTGTTCGGGGCCTGAAGCACCGTGAAATGGAACTTCGAGCCACCAGCATTTAATTGAAGAGCATCAAGTAAGTGTAGCGTACAAAGGAATTCGATTACTTTGAAAATATCACACACGTGACGCTACGCTCGCTTAATGTTATTTCCCCCTAAAGACAACACACTAATGTCGCTCAGATGCCAGTGGCTCACAATTGCTTTAGAACACTTCATTTTTTTTGCAATATGTGAAAGTTATTTTGAATACAGGGAGTTTTGCAGTTAAATTCAAAGCATCGTTTAAGATTTAATGGTGCATTTCGTCCAGGCCTTTAGCACGAAAACTTTCATTGTATCTAAAGAGCCGTTAAAAGAAAGAGCAAGATTTCATAGACATATTCTCAGCTAAATGATGCAATTCAATTTACCATTTCTTCACAGTCAGAGTGCTTCAGAATGATTTCGTAGACGTAAGAATGAGTTAAGGTTCCTTTTTTTGTATTAGTTGAATGAGATAATTCAGTCCACAATTTCATCAGAATCAGAAGGTTTTTAAGCAGTCGTTGTGATTGAGTTTTGGAATTCATCCGGATTAAAATTGATTCAAAAAATTATGACATTGGCACGTGATCAAAAATGGCACGTGAAAAATACTCAAATCGGCAGGCAATGTTTATTTCTCGAAATAATAATTCTTTCATTATACATAGTAAATATTTCATCTCACAAACAATTTTCCAACAGTGGAAATACGGATTACAGAAATTTTGTACAAAAGTACCAATGTCTGGTGACTAATTTGGTGTTGCAAACTCAAATGAAATGTCTAAAGAGAGTTAAATAATTTCTGCACATTTTCAATGGAACTTGTCAAGACCTGGTAGTCAGCTGTCCTAATCTCATTAGCTAGCTTTCTCCTAATGGAAAAATCAATGTAATAAGTTAACTAATTACACATGGAAAATTAAGAAAATCTTTTTTGTGTGGTATAAGTGCTACAATTTTCAATCACGTTTCCAATCAGGTAAATTAGTGACACGATTTTCAATTAATTAGATAACATAATTTTCAATTAAGTTGACGACACAATTTTTTGTTGGGTAAGTGACATAATTTTCAATTAGGTAGGTGACGCAATTTTAAGGTAAGTTGGTTACACAATTTTCATTAAGCAGGTTACACAATATTCAGTTAGGTAGGTGACGCAATTTTAAGGTAAGTTGGTTACACAATTTTCATTAAGCAGGTTACACAATATTCAGTTAGGTAGGTGACACAATTTTCGAGCCCTATTTTTGCAAATTTAGCCTCGAAAGTGAAAAAAGTAACCTTCCGTCGTCGCGAAATTTTCTTAATCACGGATCAAATGATGCATTTATAAAATATGTTTTTACTTGCGGGGGAGATATACCAACCTACAAAAATGAAGTGCATATACAAGAAATATGCATCTAAAATACTTGGAAATATGCTAATGGAATACATTTTACTTCAGCTTTTGAATCATGTCCATAAAATACGGTTGAGATTATATGAGCTTAACAACCATGTCTGCTCAATACGATTGAGACTACATGAGCTTAACTGTCAAGTCTGCACAACACGGTTGAGATTATATGAGCTTAACTATCAAGTCTGCACAATACGGTTGAGATTATATGAGCTTAACTGTCATGTCCGCACAATACGGTTGAGATTATGTGAATTTAACAACGATGTCCTCACAATACGGTTGAGATTACTTGGGCATGATAATTGTATCTGCACCAGGCGGATGAGATTATTTGAAGGTTTTGGTTAGTTCTTAACAATACGGTTGAGACTGTGTGAACATTATTTTCCTGCTAACACAATACTGTTGAGATTACTTGAAAACAATAATCCTGTCTCCACGATACGGTTTACATTATTTGAACGTCATGGTCACATCTTCTAAATGCTGTTGAGATTATTTTAACTTCATTACCATGTCTGCACAAAGGATTGATTTAGATCACATGACGTCAATAACATTGTCTGCACAAATGCATAAGTTGGATGCCTATTTTCAGACAGGGTCGCATTCGAACCTCTTTGTAAATAGAACTAATCTAGGAGCTTTATTGCTTGTTCTGCGCCCGCCTCCGTAATTTTGTGCAACAAAAACAAAATAGAGCGTCAAGTATTTTTAGTGCATTGAAAATCAAAATTCAGCTTTTTCCTAATTTTTTTGACAATGTTTCACGAAATTTTGTGTGCCCACATTAAATTGAGTTTAACTTATCAGGAAATCGAAATAATATGCACACTCATGAAGTCTAATTGAAATTAGAAGTTTAAAAACTGTATTGTAGCTCACTGGACGGTTGGTCAGGATTGCTGTGAGAAGAAGAAAAGCTGTATTATAAGCCAGGAAAATTCTCGATTTATTTGCACTCTCCTTTTCAACGATTTTTAATTTTGGAGTAAGTTCCTGTCAATTCAATCATTAGTTTTACCACTCGAAAAATGACGTCGCTACAAAATTGAGGGAAATAAGTCTAAAATTTGAGAACATTTTTACAAGTCGCTAGAAGTAAATAGAAGTGGGTATAGTCAAAAATTTTAGCCCATAATTCAAAACTGCATGAACTCAAAGTCTACTTCCTGACAATATTCAGAACCCTGAACTATTTATGGGTCATATTGTGCTATTTTTACTAATTAACCGTGCATCCAATTGTTAACTTATCGCGTGTATTTACCTGAGGGGAGAAAACCAAAATGAGTTAACGTTTTTCCGCAACTTCCATACAATAAGTTTACATTTTGTCTCAACTTTCATTAAATAGCTTAACATTTTACCGCAATTTCCGTGAAATAAGGTAATTTTTTGCCAAAACTTCCATCAAAGAAGGTAACATTATGCCGCAACTTCCAAAAATAAGTAAACATTTTGCCACAATTTCATAATATAAGTTAACATTTCGCCGCAATTTATATACCACGTCACAAAGGAATGAAGAAAATGTCATCCAGTTTAACGCGCGTACAAAAATTATCATGAAATGAAAACTTGCAATTTTAAAAACTTCGCTTATCATTGGAAAGTTAGAAAGTGAACGAGGAGGCGGAAATGAACGGCAGGCACGACACACGCCAGTTTTGCGGAAACTCCTTGGCGGGAACGTGAAATTTTCTATGCATGAAAAGCTTTTCTCGTCGAGTTTTTATCGTTAAAAAGCTTCTGTTGTTGAGTTTATATCGTTGAAAAGCTTCTGTTGTTGACTTTTACCGTTGAAAAGCTTTTGTTGTTGAGTCTTTATCTTCGGAAAGCTTCAGTTGTCTAATTTTTATCGTTGAAATGCTTCAGTTGTCGAGTTTTTATCGTTAAAAAGCTACAGTTGTCAAGTTTTTTTAGAAAGTGAAATGGGTTCGTACAAGCGAACCCATTCTGTGTAACTGAAATGGGTCCGTGTAACTGAAAGTTTTCCTGAATTTGAAATTGATTCTTGTAAGTCAACCCATTTCTTGTCACTGAAATGGGTTCGTGTCCCTGGATTGAACGTACAACTGGAATAAGCTAAAATTTAACTTGTGAGTACTTTTCTCTGTTAAAGACAATATGTCTTTCCTGTTGAACGTCGTAGTAAGCGTTTCATTCTAGATATAAGTAATTACTATTATTTACAAGCACTCATAACAAGAAATTCTAATCTGAGTACTTCTTGTTGCCATGAACACTGTAACTGACATGCAAATCTAAAATATGTAAAAGTCAGTCAACGACGGAAAGGAAAAAGCAATTGTCTAAAGCACTAAATCCACTAAAAAACTTTCAAAATAATTTCAGAAGCGCAACATCGCCTTTAACTAACTTCCTTATTCAATTAAAACTGCTTGAGTATCACGCAGGAAATGGTTCACGTGATGCATCATCTCTAAAGGGCGATGCGCACGCAATTCATGGCATCAGGTCAGAGAGAAGAGGAGGGAGAAGCGGCGGAGCTTTAAGTTTCCGAGCTGCGCCTGTGTTCGTCACTAGTGGACCCGCGACGACACACATCACCTCGCAGCACCGCGCTCAGATGCGCACTGAATTTGAACGGCGGTCTCTCCTTTACCTGGCGAAGACCTGAGAGGCAACCAGACGCGTATTATACAGGCACTCCGGCTTTTGATATTCATGAACTTATGTGCGTAATGCATGCACGGAGCAGGGTCATGATATTCATGAACTTATGTGCGTAATGCATGCACGGAGCAGGGTCATGATATTCATGAACTTATGTGCGTAATGCATGCACGGAGCAGGTATTCAAAAATACCCAAATCACCAAAGAAATGATGCATGAAGAAATAATTGAATATCTACAAACTTCGTTATATTTGTTAATCTTTTATTCCTATGAGTGGAAGACGGACGTTTGAGTGAGATATGATGTTCCACATTATGACAAGTAGTCATAGTCATAAAACTGCTCACATTATCGCAAGATAACAATATGGCTGCTGTGTGTTTGAACCCCAGTAAAATAAATTCCTTCAAATACTTCGCTCAGTTACATCGGATCTGAAAATGTTGTTCATCGGTGTCAATTTAAGAGAAATGGTTTGATTCTCTTACAAAATTTATGTGAAATGTATCGCTTATTTCATTTATAAATTAAGGTATTATACCGAAAAGCAATGTCCTTCGAGGCAATTATCTGCGAGGTGATTACAAAAGTGATCTCAGAGTCACTAATCATAATCAGCCAGGAGAGAAAACTAAAATGGATTACATTTGACGCCGTATTTGCAAATAGAAAAAGTCATCAAGGCAGCTTTTTTAGAACGAACACACCATCGATTTCTCGGAATACTGGCTGAAAAGTCACACAATTTCATGGAATGGTAAAAACTTTTATCCTCTTTAATTTAAGGTGAAATTTAAATGTTTTTTAAATTCACGGAACATTGACTGAAAAGTTGCAGAATTTATTGGAATAGTAAAAACTATCATCCCCTTCAATTTAACTGTAGCTTTCATAATTTGCAGAAATGGTTCTCTCACGTCATTGCTTCAGCGTGTGAAGCGAACGTTTATTTCAATCTTTTTCTTTTTCCGTTGAGATTCTCGTATAGAAATGTTGGGGAAGATTGCTGGGGTATGGAAGTTCGACATTTTCTTTCGTGCAGTCTGAGAATTAATGTCAGTTTATAATCGTTCGGTTACTGCTATTATTTGTGCAAATTATCACGAGAAATTCGGATTCATGATTATAAATAGCTTGCTGTCATATCTTATATAAGTCAATTGTGCAATTTCTCACGTAAAATTGCACGTCATAATTATAGCCATTGTACAACTATTAACTATTAATTATACATAGTCTCCTTCCATGAGTCAATGGTGCCACTTAGGTGAAATTCTGCTTCATAATTGGAAGGCAGATATACAGAGTGTCGTAACCCACAAATCAGAGGTCAAAACTGGAGAGTGGATTAAGTGATAATTTCGCCTCATAGCGGCATAGATGTCTTTCAGGTTGCGTGGCCTAGTTCCTAGTTCAGTTCCTAGTTAGTAACTTGGCTACCAAAACCAGTTTGGCAACCCTGCGATGAACACCACGCCTCTAACTTGAGTGTCCTAAAATTTTGTGTATTGTGTGGGTCTAGACACTCTGCATATTTGCCCTCCAATTATAGCAACCTATGTATGATCGTTTCTACAGACTTTTTGCAATGCAATTTTTCTGTGCTATTAAGAGCAGTTTGGGATTGATGGCAGCTAATTAAACGTGCTTTTAACCATGAATTTTCTGATATAATTTCAAATTTTCTACTGTTTCAAGAAGAGAAAAGCTATGAGAAGATATGACATGGGCCGGTTTTTATTTGGGACAAGATTTGAATTTCTCTGTTCTCCGTTGAATTCCATGATACAGTATCTTTCCATGCGGACAAATTTGCATTTTAAATAAAAATCTTTGGAATACATTTCGCCTGATGAATAAACTACGGTTCCACACATTTTTCATTTCTTGACAATGTAACATGCGGTAATTGAGAACACAGTCAGGTTCTTTGAAGATTTTAGATTTCTCATTATAGCATTAAAAACGAAAATGAAACGATTTTTTGCATCTTTTGATATTTTTTTTAATTTGGAAAGGCTCTGAGGAAGCTAGTTAATGTTTAACTGACATCAAAATTTCAAGATCCCTTGCTATTATATACCATCGAATTTCTTCAAAAATTTTTATAAAATGCATACATATAACATGCCTTAGAAGGTTACTAATCATTTTCTCCGCGCGTATTTATGAAATGGTTGTTGGCATGATATTTTGAACAATATTACATATTCGAAGTTTAGTGATGTTTATAAATGAATGTTTTTGATCACTATGTAACTTGAACAATGTAGTTCCTTTAGAAACTACTGTGATAAATTTTTATTGTGCAATTTTTTGTGTTTACATTCTTGATTTTGACTTGGGTTTCAAGAAGAAAAAATATTTTCTCGGTAATTTTGAACTTGAATTCGAGCAAACAAGCACCAATGGGCTTAGAAAAAACACCTAATAATATTGATATTGAGTTATTCGGTTACGTATTGGGAATCACTATGAACTTAGGGAAAGTCATCCTGATTCATAAAGAAATAACGTAACGAGAAAGCCTGATTCCGACATTTGAAAAGATACTTAAATATTGGTTTTAAAGTCCGTGGACTTTTATCTAATTATCCCCATGAATCGAGCAGAAGATACTCAAATGTGTGTTTCAAAATCCGTAGATTTTTTCTCAAATTCTCAAAAAATCGGAGTCAAGACACTAGAGTAATGATGAGCATCTTTACTGAGACGTATCAAAAATGCATCCCATCACGAAAACAAAGAAAACCATGTTCCCTGCGATCGAAGAGTTAACAGTTAGTTTTAAAAGAAGCTATACACCGAGACAAGAATAGAAGCCTTGCGTTAGTTGATCTTCCAGGAGGTCACGGACTACAGGTGAAAGTAATAGGAGAAATCCAGCTTTGATCTAGGCCGTGAAACTTTGAACAGAAGGTATCGAAGTAATGAAAGGTAGCGGTCATTACGGCGATGAACGATGAGGCTTTCCAATCTGTCGGCTTTTTTGCTGGCGCTCTCAGTGAGGGCTTATGGCTTAGCCGCGCGTGCGACGCTCTAGTGATGCTGGGTGCTTGTCAGATGCAGGCATCATTGATGGAGAATATCTTAGGTTGACTGGAAAAATTTATGAATGTTTGCCAGTAGTTTGAAAATTTCTTACTGCATCAGATGAAAGAACTGCATAGTCAGTAAATCCAGGAGACATAGAAATAAATGAGTCCTCAACGCAAAAGTGTATGATTTTTACAGTAGTTATGTTATATCAATAATTTACATAACTTATATTCCTCAATTTAATAAACAATACCTCACTGCCAAAGTGCATGGTTTTTACAATGATATGTGCTGATTGTTTAAGCAAAAAGAATGCTACTTTTTTCAATATTTTACTCTTTACTACCAAACACGAATAAATTCTGCGGTAAAACAAGCACCAGCTTCGCACTGAAAAATTATAGTAGTATAACCGTAATTTCGAAAGCTTGACAAATTTACATATACGTTACCAACCAATGTTATTTCTCTCAAGATTTAACCTTCTTGTAAGAAAAATTTACCAAATCTGTTTTATAAATGAATTATGGATTAAGCTTTACATACTTATATCCCTCAAACAATAACTGAAAAATTAGATAGCTTATGAGGTATTTTAATCACCTGATGATGATTGCCTGATAATTGAAGAATACTGAAAATTATATTTCCAAAAGTAATTAATGGTTCAATCGCATGAATTTACGGGTAGCCCTGAGGATATGTTTGCAATCAAACTGTTTCAAAATTTGGAACGGAGTGCAAAACGATAAAAATATTCGAATAAATAATAAAATATTTTAAATAAACGGTAAAACAATATTCAGAAATAATAAATTTCATTTAAGCAGAATACGATTTGAATTCGAGTGTAGGCAGACTCCAAAAAGGACGAACTGTGCCGTCAATGGCGAAAGCAAGCGTGGACCGGCCCCTGTCTGACTAAATGTTGCGCATGCTGTAAGATCAAAATGCGCTCTTAAAGTGAACACGAGATAGAATCACGTGTTTTGTATAACCCGATTACCTGACCAATTTTGTATATTTATGATCAATTACCGAATAACTAAAAACGATTAAAGATCCAAGGAAATTAATCCAATTCAATAGGAAAACGTTTCGGAGTCAAGCTCCATCATCAGCCTTCGTTAACTAATTATCTGTAATTAACATTAATAAGTTAATTATGTATAACTATATATAACTTTAGTTAATTTTGCATAATCTTCCCAATTATAGATAATCAGTATAACGAAGGGCTGCTTCTTAATTTAGAAGATGTCAGTTGCGTGTGCATAACTTTTGAAGCACGGTAATTTAAGGGAATTACTGGTAAGATTTTATGGCTCTTTTCGTGTGCATGAGCTGTGCTTCTAGCTTCATGTGAAGTCACCAGACGGCTAGTTTTAAGCCAGTTACTGTTGTTTCATTGACTATACTTCTACAAGAACGTTGGAATTTAGGATAGGGTAAAGAAAATGCCTGCTTCATTTGGACCTATTCTAGCTTTACATGAAGTAACCAGAAGTCTAGTTTTAAGTCATTGACTTGTTTTATTGAGTGTATTTTTACCGGTTCCTAGAACATTGCATTGATAGAGCTGAGAAAATGGAAGCTTCATTCGGACCTTGCGAATGAGAAATGAATTTTCAAAAATTACCGCATTCGAAAGAAGAATTGTGTTCTTAAATGTAGATCAAAGTGAATTATTTTTCAAAGAACATTAGGATATTATAGAAAGCAAACTGGTGATGTCTCATCACTGGCTGGTTTATTCATTACAGGGTGTTGGAATGGACAAACGGTATTTGAGTTCTACCTCCATCTTAATGAGTGTATTTAATTAGTAATTCGATGATAGAAAATAACAATAATCATATGAAGACTTTTCAA
Source organism: Platorchestia sp. MABIK (assembly GCA_014220935.1). Lineage (NCBI taxonomy): Eukaryota > Metazoa > Arthropoda > Malacostraca > Amphipoda > Talitridae > Platorchestia > Platorchestia sp. MABIK. The sequence continues at coordinate 53,094 of JACJUY010001486.1, read as the reverse complement.
AAACTGTTGAATTTGTTTTGCACTGGGTAATGATTTAAAGTAAATAGAATACAAACTATAAAACAAGAACGGACGGTTGTTGGTCAGAAATTCAAATTGAATAGCCAACTTCCCTTTTTTTCTTCTACCTGAAACCCTCATCCCATTTTACCACAGACACACTGTCCAGGCACAGCCAATAGCCATTAGTTTCGATTCCGCCTATGGGCTTCAGAAGCTCGGACAATAAATTCTTAAAGGAAAATGCAAATATTGCTGTAGAAAATTGCTTAAACCGTTAGTTTACAGTGTACACAGAAATTTATGAATTTTTTAGAAAGCAATCATCGCAATTTACTCTCCTAAATGGAAAGAAACGGGTATATGATGATTTAGTAATCAATCAAGATCTAAAGTTTACACTACGCTGAAACTGTGTATATACGGTAGTACTGATACACGTTTGACATGAAAACGAACGGAAGTAGAAATTGTAGAAAGGTACACCACTAAAAATTATTTAACTTTCAAATGTAAGCGACGATAAAAAATGTTTATTAAAAATGCTCCCATAAATAAATTGAGGAAAAACTCACCAATAGTGGGCGAATAGCACTATGAAATTTTCGACCAAGCTTTCTGCCCCCGAAATGAGGAACGAAAGTCTTGCGGGAATAACATCAGTCAGTTGCGAACAAGTGTAGATTTTAAAAGATGAAAACATAAATGCGGCAGGTCGATAAAGTTTTTTTAGAATATTTTTTAATCATGCTCGACAGCTTAGTAACAGATTGACTTCAAACCTAATGATTTGGATCAACGTTACGCAATCTTTATATTTTTACGGTCATTATATCGAACTAGAAATTCGAGGGCAGAGAAAGAAACGTGAAGCGACCCATTGTAGTTGCCTTGAGGGATTATTAAAAAGTAAGATATAATCTTATAAATACTTGTAATGTTCCAATGAAATATTGAGCCTTGACGCATTTCAGGAAATTGAAAACCATCTAGAAAAACTTCACCCATCAGCTTGGTAAGATTTATATTGTCCAAATTTTTTTCAGCTGAGAAACAACCTAAAAAAACGTTAAATATCAGATTAAATGAATATTAACTTCCAAGCGAATGAGAAGAGATATTTGACACACGTTTAACAATGAGTCAATGTGTCAACTAACTCAACAAATATTTAACGACAGGAAAATAAAAATTTACTTCGAAGCTAATGAGAAGAGATATTTGATACACGTCTGGCAATGAGACCCAAAAACCTGATAAAATGTGTCAACCGGCCTAAAAAGAACTTAAGACCAGATGAAACGAAAATTTGTTTTGAAGTGAATAAGAACAGATATTCAGTACACGTCTTACTAAAAGCCAATGAGTTAATCAACCTAAAAAGTATTTAAAATGCAGGTAAAACGAAAATTTGTCTTGAACTAAATAAGAATAGATATTCAGTACACGTCTTACTAAAAGCCAATGAGTTAATCAACCTAAAAAGTATTTAAAATGCAGGTAAAACGAAAATTTGTCTTGAACTAAATAAGAACAGATATTTGGTACACGAAAAGAGAAATGCAACAAAGAGAAAATGTGCCAACTAACCTAAAAAAGATGAGAAAATGTGCCAACTAACCTAAAAATTATGAAAAAATGCACCAACTAACCTAAAAAAGATGAGAAAATGTGCCAAATAACCTAAAAAAGATGAGAAAATGTGCCACTAACCTAAAAAAGAAGAGACAATGTGCCAACAAACCTAAAAAATTATTTAAAACCACACAAAATGAAAGACTTTCTACAAATCAAATGAGTAGGAATATTCGGCACCCGTCTAGCAAAATGAAAGTGCGCCAAATACAGTACAGGCCGAGACACGAGCCAAAACCTGGCCTCCAAAGCTTGAATGGTGTTTGGTGGGTTTTGATGAGCGAACAAGAGTCTCAATTGCGAGCGGTTGTTCGAGCCACTCCCGTTTCATTACCATTTCATCGATCCGGCAATCAGGTCAGATTTCGAGCAGAAGATACACTTTATTTTGGCAAGGTGCACCTGAGCTTTCAAAATGACGGTGTTTTTACGAGTTGGAGCCATAATTCGTACGGGAAATTTTTTTAGAAGGTATTGCTCCAATGCGTTTCCTTCGTAGCCTTTTTGTTGCCTCAGCATAACGGCAATAATGACTTTAAATCAGTATGACAAACTAGGAATAAATTTGCCACAATATTCTCAATTTTTTTAGTTCAGACATAATGTGGCGTCTTCATCAGTTTTAATATTTTCGAAGCGCTGTTTCTGAGTTCTCGTGCTTATACGATCAAAAAATGTTAAAATTCAAATTCAGTTCTAAATGCTAGATTAGATAGTTCAAAAAGATCTAAATTCAAAGCAAAAAAATTATCTGTACGGTGACGTACTCTCTGAGTTCACACGCTCCGTTAACACTGTGAACTGAGGAGAAAAACACGTCCAAGTTCGAGTAAAAATCGAATTTCTATATTCCATTTTTGAAGGGGGGGTCAGTCAGAAATGCATACTTCAAAAATATAATCCATGTAGCATCAAAAGAAACTTTAATATCTAAATGGCTCTTTTCTATTAAGAGAAGATAATCTCATTTTCACATGAGTAAGTTTTGAGCAAGCGGGACTGTCATACCTAGTAGGGAAAATACTTTTCAATGAAAGTCAGTAGCAAAAAACTAGGAGCTCGCTCGTAACGATCCTGTTTCTTGGAGCTATGATGATACGGTGCACATTCCTTACAATTCGTTTCAAATCTTAGACGACCGTGTATATCCGGCCGTAAAATGTGACGAAAATTAGGTAGGGAGAAAGTTACGGCGGTGCCTTAATCGCCTCGTGTATCTTTGTAATTTCCGCGTTACGCTGCGTGATCCGTCTTGCTGCGCAGTGCTGGACGGCTGCAGCTCTGCCTTACCGCAGTTTTGACTTCCTGCACCTGGAATTTTGCCTTCCTGCAGCCGCAGTTTTGGCTTCCTGCAGCCGCAGTTTTGGCTTCCTGCAGCCGCAGTTTTGGCTTCCTGCAGCCGCAGTTTTGGCTTCCTGCAGCCACAGTTTTGGCTTCATGCAGTCCTGCAGCTGTATTCTTGTGTTCCAAGAGCTGCAGTTTTGGCTTCCTGCAGCTGCAGTTTTGTGTTCCTGCAGTTGTAGCCTTGTGTTCCAAGAGCTGTAGTTTTGGCTTCCAGCAGCTGCAGCCTTGTGTTCCAAGAGCTGTAGTTTTGGCATTTCTCAGCTAAAAGCAAGGACAGCTAGAGCTTCTATAAAATATTCAGCAGCAGAAAAGCAAGTCTGCGGCCACAGGAATTTCAAACTAAAACTGAAAGTTCAATTGCAGCTGTAAATATTCCTTCACAGCTGCACTCTATGTGGTCATACGAGCTGCTGAGTTTGATTTCTGACGCATTCTAGTGAATGAAATGCATCTCTAAGCACAGAGTTGCACTACACAGCACCATGCAATAATACAATGGACAGCACATTACTGCATTGTACGTACCCTGCAGCACTACTCTGCACTGTGCACCACGCTTATCTGTGCAATATTACTATACTACACTGCATCAAGCTGTGCAACACTACTCTGCAGTGTTCAACACTACATTGTAGTGGGCAAAACCTCAATGTTCAGTGTTGCACGACACAGCGCGATGTAGCCTTATATACTTGACTGTCCAGCACCATCCTAAATTAAACTGCACATCGCCTGCACAGTACAACATACCCTGCACAACAGTATGCTGCTCAGTACAGCAGTACCCAGCACTGCAGTAGATTTTCCAGGACTACAGTGTACTACACTGAGTTCTATAGAAGTATGCAGCGCTGCAGTAGATTAACCAGCACTACAGTGTTGGAACGGTACATCAGAAAAGAGCACTGCACAGCGCTAGAGTGACCAGCACAACGCTACACAACACAGCACTTCATAGCGCCACACAACACTGCACTACACAGCACCACACAGCACTGCACTACATCGCACCACACAGCACTGCACAGAACAGCAATGGTGGGCCGTGCGCCGACTGACAGCTTTGCATAGATCACGTGTTACTTGCGGCTGATGAAACGTCAAAATTAATTCCTTTTGTAGGATAATTGCTGCACTATTCTCATCTATGATGAATGTTTTCAATGTCTTTGTTTATATCTCATGGTATATGTTTCTATGTATTTCTTTGGAGTCAAAGGGGAAGTCTTTCGAATCTTTCATGTTAAAATATTTTAAAATACCACCAAATAAATAAAATCTTTCCAATTCAGCATTAAATGCCGTGAATGAACGAATGAATACCTTTTTGGAAAGTCTCTGAAAAAAGGGATTGTTCCAGCGCAAACTATTTTTCTTATTCTTAAAATTATTTAAACTGCAAAGCTGGAAATTAGAAATTAATGTTGCAAAGACAACTCATAAATAATTTGGGGCAACCGTCGAAAATAAAAGAGCCGCACGTTTTGAAACACAAATTAGTAAGGGCCATATTTGCAAACATTTCCATATCTGCATTTCATATCTTAAATTTGCAATCCTAAACTATGCTTCAATTTCAGCGTGTTCCTCTGAAAGAAAGCAGAACACCGAAAGCAGAACTCCAGGCTGCATCAAATGAAAAGTCACCAAAAATTTTTCACTCGCAAGCGCCCTTCATTTGGTCTTCAATGCATCGCCAACTAGTCGACTTGGAGTGCCTAAGCAAGCACTCAATCATAAAACTCAAGTAAGCCTGACGTATAGGCAGCACATCAAAGCCATTCTTGATATTCCGTATTCCAGGAGCTGGTTTGGTCGAACTCGGTCTCGTACTGAAGTTCAACGGGCGCAATCTCAAATGCATGCCGTCGAAAATGTCGTGAATATTTAGATGGAACTGCGGATGAGGCAACGCGAACCATTTCCGGCCCTCTCTGGCTTTTGAATTTGATGACAATATACTCAGTTATACATATTTGTGTGTTTGTTGTTAAATATATGCAACCATTTCTGGCCTTCCCTGTCTTTTGACTTGGATGACAACATACTGAGTTATACATATTTATGCACGTACTGCGCAAAGAGTGATGCGGAAGTTTCATGATCGTCATTTCAATGTAAGACAGAAATACGCAAATCTTGGAAGTTACTTCTTTTATGTTGAAGGTTTAATTTCGCTGACATCTAATGTTGATGGGCAGCAATCGTGTCGTGAAATTTGGATGTGTTTTTCCGGGGATCGCTGTGGCTATAATGATGACATTTGTGGTTGAGTTAAGAGCATTAGATCACCAAATATATTTCATTAGGTGATGCACTCTCTCTACTGACTTGCGGTGGTTTGAAAAGTCACTGTGCTCTCACATTTTTGTTCAAAGTATATATCATTATTATTATTATTTTATTTTAAATACTGACTATGGAAGAAAGCAAATCACATCATAAACCATATAGGAAGTGATCACTCTCTTCATTTAACCATTGTAACTTCATTGTCTAACACCTCAGATCAAACTTGTTTTTACATATACAAGTTCAGCGGGACTTCTGAAGAGCGTTGAACGTTGAACTCTAATTATTTCAAGATGGGGTAAATAGTCATGTGAAAAATGATCACATTTAAAAAATGATACAACAGCATAAATTCAGAAAAAATAATATATGTGCCTCGTAATCCAATTTTTAGCTGCGTACATATGCACCATGTTTGTCTTATGTGAAGTTCATCAGCCACCTTGTAGGTGGCATGAAATATTCTATCCATGTTATAATTCTCTTTTAAATACACAAAGAATTGATATTTAAGAAAACTATATTACAATTTGACCTATATTGCATTTCACCAGAGATGCGGTGAAGAACTGAGGAAAATGTTTACCTGATTTGAAATTAATTATCTTCATGTCGAAGTTTCACTTCCTTCAAATCAAATTCCTTAATTGGAACTATCGTTTAAGAGTTAGACTTTTAAATAATTTTTGGGATAAAGCATCGGAACTCTTCTATATTTGGAAAACCAAAGCGTTTATGGGTAAATAAACTCTGAAAACATGGTAGCTCGCAATCAAAAGTATGCATTGGTGAAAGTACCGCAAACAAAATTACAAAAGTACTGCAGTGGTGATTCCAAGGACAGCTTCTCGTAATTTCTAAGAGCTCATTTTTAGAAATTTCAGCTCTGCGGAGCAAAGTTAGGGCTAATGGAAGGTGATCAAATTTCCAGGCCTTCGACATCACCTGAACTCCGCACAGAGGAAAGCAACACCGCAATGGAAGGAAGCCCAGCCCAAGCCGCCCTGGCGAAAACGGATCCAAGAAACTAAAGCAGAGAAACTCTCCGCACAGCACCCAAGTGCCGCAGATTTACTGCGTGTGACACAGATTTCCGAATGCTTCTCCGTTGCGAAGTGGCTCCAAGCACAGGCCGCTAGCAAAATTGTTTCCATGCTGGAGTTTTCAAAATATTTTGCGCCTGAAGTATGTTTAAAACCCCCACTTTCGCTCATATTATGAGCCCGTCGGTGAATTTCACAGCAAAGAACTGTTGTATGTTATGTAGCTTATCATTTTCGCAACATTTGGAGAAATCAGACGACCACAATACAAGTGACTTTAGCTCCGCAACACATTTTGGCGTACGTAAGCTGCTAAAATCGGTGTGGAGCCAAGTTTGGCAAGGCACAGTTATAGGTTTGGGAATGGAAGCGCTTTTTCGGAGATTTTGTGACTGTAATGAGCTTTCGTAAATGGCTAGTAGTAGCAGTTAATGGTCCCCTGTACCTGAGCCAATGTTCTCTTCTGTTTTGCTTCCTGCGTCCGATTCAAAATGCCTTACATGATTCTCTTGGTCTTAGATGATTCGACGTCTTTGATGATCCAAAAAACTCTATAGGGTTCTGAATGCCTCAAGAGATATGAAGTCTCAGATGATTTGAAATCTCTTAGATGATTCAAGGAGTATTTGATGATTCAAAAAGCTTTTACTGATTCAAATCAAGTGTTTGGATGATCGGGACAAATTTCAATTATTGGGAACGTCGTTCGTGATATTAGAATTTTTCTTTAGGTAGCTCAAAAATACTTGAATAAATATGGTAGCCTTTGATGATTTGGAAACAACTGTGTGGTTTGTAACGCATAATATGATTTGAAGAGCCACATATGATTCTATACATTTGAAAGACTCGAAAAGCTGGATGTGTTCGAAAGTTTTGCGCGGTTCTCAATGCCTAAAAAATTTTAAAATTTCAGGCGGCTGCAAAACCCCAGAAAATAAAAATCCTTTAAAGATTTTTAAAATTGGAAAACCAACATAATTTTCAACACTTTACTATTTTTACGATAGTTCTGAAGGCTCAAATGACTCGAAAAATCTTGCTTCATTCTCAATACTTAAATTTTTTCCCGTTTCAGGATATCCAGAAGGCCGCTGATGACAGGGGTTCTTGATTCCAATTCTTGAGGATTCTAAAAGCCTCGGAAAAATCGGTCTCTTTTCACAAAAATTGGTGAGCTTATAGTGGTTACTTTCGCGGTTATTGAAGCCAGAACTTTACGGTGGATGGCGTGGAAATACAATGGTTTGCTTTTGAACATTAGTAATGCTAAAAACACTGAAAGTGGTACAACAAAGTTCTACGAGTTTTCTCGAAATTTTTGCAGATTTGTATTTTCCTTGAATATTGAAAGCAGATACGATTTCGGGAATTCTTAAATTGAAAGTATTCGATCAAATTCAAGAAAATTTAAAGGTTCATGAATCGATGAGGGCTTCCATACATTTTCAAGCTACTGATTACATGGGGCTTAAATGAATTCCACAGACGCCTTAGAGTTTTGGTGAAACTGTACAAGAGTAATTTTTAACTAGACGACGCTTTATATTACTAAATATAATTATAAAAATTATTTACGTATTGATAACTAAACGATCATTTCTCGCTTACACGAACTAAGCACATCAAAAACTGTTTCGAGAATCATGATTGATATATATAAAAGTTCGTACATACACATGTTCATGAACATTTGCCAATTTATTCACAACATAGGGTCCTGAAAATGTTTAAATTGACAATTAATAATTACATCACAAGCCCAACATTTTGCGGTGATAACATCACCGGAATTATAATCAGAATATGAAAATCATGTTCCGCAACAGCTGTCTAACTTCTGGGCGATAATTGGAAATGTTGAAAGGTTGCAAAAATTTTGTGCGTTTTCCCGCCGCGTCCACAGCTCACCACATCAGTCTGCTTCCGGTGACGACGTCGAGCAAATCGATTTTAGCGATCGGCATCATAAATTAACAGGAATTGGGTGCTGTGAAACACAACAATTTCTGCGACGTGTAGCGTGAAAATTGCGTTGATCTGGACTACAAGAGGTTGTGTACCGTGAAATATGGAAGTCTTGATCCATGAATGGAGAAAAATTAGGCTCTATAAAACGCAAGGAGGTTGGTTCTTCTGAAATGAAAAACTAGATTAGATTACATTTTAAGTTTGTTCTCCTCAAGCTTTCGGTTTGATTCGCTCCAACCATCATCAGAGGTTGAATCTAGATTTGGAAGGGGTGTTGTGGATGATGTTTGGGGATTAAGTTCGCTCGTGAATTTTATTTGCTAGTTTTTTATTAAATGCAGTGAAAAAGGTTGTAATTCGGGAATTAAATCAACGAACACTACCTCTGTACTGCTTAGTATAGTGCACTGTAGTGCTGGGTACTATGCAGAGTAGTGTTGTACAGAAAATTAGGTAAAATTTCAAAAGAGTACTTTCGTTCCCAGGTAATGGTTCGCCCAACCGAAAGCTTGGGCGATGAAACGAAAAATCGCTTTTTAGAGCACAACGAATTATTAAAAATCAGAATGAATTTTTTAAGCCGTCTTCTGTTCCTATTTTTATGTTTAAACATGATCGTTCCTCTGCGGTCTAGTACAACTTAAATGTTAGCACCATATGTCTGAGAGCACTGGAAACTTACACTAAATATGATAACTTTATAAAATTATAATTTCTCAATAAAAAGCTGCTTTTACTTTACTTCTCTGCAGTTAATGTCACTTTTCGCGTTTTTCATCTAAAATTTCAGCGCAAGCAGCAAAGCTATGAATATCCACTAAATGTTTCTACATCGCAAGACGATTATTTCTGCGGTGAAATAATAATTACAATAATAGGGCGTAAAGATTTGAGATTTTTTTCTTCCTGAGGAATAAAATTGTTTCCTCGAATAGCCTATTTCTTCACATGAAATATTTACATGAATTTCACAAATATTTTTATCTTGCGAGACAATTATTCATGCGGCAAAATAATAATTACAAAAACAGGGCGTAAAGATTAGAAAGCATTTTCTGGCTGAGGAATAAATTTATTCCCTCAAATAGCATCTCTCTTCAAATGAAATATTTACATGAAGAGGCGTTCACTCCATTCTGTGAATTCAAAATTTTTGAGTTCAGTGTTGTCTGTTTGCTGCGTACTGTGGGAGAAAATTCTCTCCCACTTACGTATTCGGTAACTAGTTATTTGAAAGGGTATAAATTGTTAACTCTGTGGTCTGCCTCTATAAGGTAATAAACTTTTCTGATACGCACGCTTCATCATGCACGTGTTTAATCACATCTTTACGAGCGTTATTTCCATAATACATAATGATTTCCAAATAAATACACCTCGCGCCTTAACCAGGAATTAATATCTGGATAAAAAAACTTTTAACTGATGATGAATGATTTATGTGTGCTTCACATTTGTACTAAGTGTTTTCAAGCTTGAATTTTATATTTTTATGTAGCTACTACCCATGTCCATTCAAGTGCATTTACTTGCCACTTTTGTGCATGTCCTGTGCCTTCCAAAATAAAGTATACCTGGTGTTCCCAATTTCTGTGTTGAACGTGTCACCAGTGATCTAAGTACTTCTTCACGAACAATAGAGGTCTAAAGATGTGTCATAAACTATTCTTAGCGGGCCACGTGTTCCTTGGCATAGAAAGTAATTTTTTATACCTACGCTTATTTTTACTCGTACAAATTATTATAAGCGTGTCACGTGTTCCTTGGCATTGACAGTAAATGTTTATACTAACGCGTATTTTTACTCGTACGCATTGTATGCCTTTTGTATTACTACGCACTTCATGTCTACCCTCTATTTTCCTACACATACACGACACTGAAATGCAACGTGCATTCTAACACTTGCAAATTTTACCCGTAGCTCTAATTACACGCGAGTAACATATATTTCAGCAAGTTTTATGCATAAATTGAGGTTCCTTTAAGCACTTTTACATGTATGCATATTCTAGATTTCACCGCAAGCACAACACTTATAGGCACCGTGCGTTCTAATATTCGCAAATTTTACCCCTAGCTCTACATACGCGAGAGAAACGTATAATTCAGCAATTTTTTTACATGAATTGCGTTCTTTTAAGAACTTTCACCAATATATATACTCTATATTCTTCCACAAGCACAACGCTTATATGCACCATGCATTCAAAAACACACAAATTTCATCCATAGCTCTACTTACTCGAGAGTAACGCATAATTCAGCAAGTTTTTTACATGAAGTGCTCTCTTCCAAGCGCTGCTCACCAAGCCTAAGAGATCCTCAAATCTTCGAGCTAAGCTTGGTATTTATTGTAGCCAGACTAATGCTGTCAATTTATGCGTAATCTCAAGGATTTATTCTTCCACTCACTAGTAATTTAGGCAATGCCTTCAATGCCTGTCTCACTGTTTAGATATTGCCTCAGTGTTTCACTCAGCGGTTACGAGATGTTTATTTACTCAGGCTGGAACCTGGCAGCCGAGGCTTACTAATTTGGAAGAAAATTGCTGTACATTTTCAATCCTGTGGATTGTTGGGAATGCATTAGATGCTTTAAATTGTTGATTATGCATTTGATACCTAGGATTGTTGTTAACACTGTTCAACAATTTTTACCTTTTTACCTGAAATCAAAATTGCCGCCTTTTGTAAATTGCTGAAAACAAAAATCACCATTGAAGTTTTCTCCTGGCTCAGCGTTTTGAGTGATTTCACTTTTATATTTTGTATACAACGCTATGGGAACCTTATAATTGCGAAAGGTCAAGTATACGGGAAAGAGCATAAAGAAAGCAGTCGTTGTTCATTCCTGTCGCCGTTCGTCTCATAGATCACATGGTCCTGAGATGAAAAGTGGTTCCAGGTGCCAACGGCATCAGTCTTATACATGCTAGAGAACGGATAACTTCATCTCGCCGTCGCAATTACATTGGCTGCTTTGTTTAACAGTGACCCTCTGTGTGAGTGACATGATACATAGTACACAAAATTTGGGCCCAGTGACTGCGAAGCTATGCCCCGCTCCTGCGCTATCTTATGTTAGATCTGTGTTGATGTAATTTGTAGTTCCAGAAAGCGGCTACCTAGTTTAACTTTTTCGCCGCATGCATGCATGTTTTTCGCAGCCTGAGAGATTTAAGCGATTAAATCTCTTAGGCTGCGAAAAACATGCATGCAAATGGCGAAAAGTTGACTGGGTATTGACTACTGCAGGGAAAAGGGCATAAATACCATACTTTGTGTGTCGTGTCAGAGACAAAGAGAAGAAGTGGACTCCCCACATTTGTTGTAAGAAGTTTCATCAACCCTGAATGCTTGGAGCAATGGGAAAAAATTTCCATACTTATTGGTTTGCTCGCTGTTTGACGTGAACAAACAAACCATCTCACTGATTGTTATTTCTGCATGACCCAATGCTTGAAGAAAGGAATTAATACGCAGAAGGGGAATATTGAATACCCTGTCATCCCATCTGTCATTCGCACAGAAGCCCATGGATGAGGATTGCCAGGGTCCGATCCCGCTGTAAACATTACGACAGATAGGGATGTGGAGGATGATGGAACTGAACTTGCTGTGTTAGAAAGTGTTCCACGCACCAGTGACGCTGATACATCATTTGAAGTGACAAATACCTCCTGTAACGTAAGCAGAATCGCACAAGGTAAACTTTTGACCTGAGTAGAGATTTATACCTCCCACAGAATGAAGCTGATCTCTTAGCATCCAGATTGCAGCAGTGAAACCTTCTGAAAGATAAAGTTAAAATATCTACACTTCGCGATCGTCAAAAAGGACTTTCTTTATTTTTCAGCTGTGGAGATAACTTAATATTTTGTAATGACATTGAAGGTTTGATGCTGAAGCCAAAAATTCCGCACATAGAAGATTGGAGTTTGTTTATAGACGCCTCGCAAACAAGTTTGAAGGCTGTGCTATTGCCTGCCAGTACTGAAATATCATCATCAATCCATGTTGCTTATGCAACTCTAGGTGTGGAAAGTTAACCAATGTATCAACGCCTTTTGAATCGTTTAAACTACAATCAACATTAGTGGTTGGTATGTCGTGATTTCAAACAAATAGCTATTGTGCTAGGCCTACAAGGTGGGTATACAAGGTACTGTTGCCACACATATGTGAGAGTGGGATAGTCACGCGAGGCATGTCCATTACAAACAGAAAGAATGGCCTGTAGGTAAAGCTTCATGCCTGACACTAAAAACGTTTCATACGAACTGCTAGTGAACCCTAACAGTATTTTCCAAACACCGTTTCACAGAAAACTTGGATTTATGCAACAATTGTGAAGGCCCTTCACAAAAATGTTTGTGCATTTGAATACTTATGTCATACGTTTCCACGCCTAAGTACGGTAAAGGTCAAACAGGACATATTTAAAAGACCCCAGATACGCAAGCTCTTGCACGACAAACAGTTCAATCAATTCTCAATCCAAATGAGTTGCTTGCCTGACAATGCGTTCGGAATGTTAGTGTACAATTCTCGGGGAACGTTCGTGCTGAAAATTACAAAGACCACGTGGAAGAACCTAAATCCGCTTATGACAAAATTAGATGCAACAAGTCATTAAAACTGCACTTCATGCATTCATGCATTGGTGTTTCATGCATTCATGCATTGGTGTTTCAGAGCAAATTGCAGGGCTTTCAGTGACTAACAAGGAAAGAGATTCAATTAGGAAATTTTAGCAATAGAACAGCGTTATAGAGAAAACTTATCAGTTTCCATGCTGGGAGATGTTAATGTATGATCCCCAGAGAAGCTCTCCAGATCTCCACCCCGAGCGACAGGCCAAAAGTCGACGTGTAGAAAAGGCACAGGTTGTTAAATGTTATTCGTACAATTGTATTCCCATAGCGTTATATGTTAAATGTAAATGATGGAATTACTCGAAAATCTGAGCCAGTAGGTTATTTTAAGTGTTATTTTCGTGTTCAGTGACCTGAAATCTACACAGGACGGGTACTCTCATCTCTGAAATTTTTTTATTCCTGAACAGTGCAATGACTTCAATGTACTGAATTACTGGTAATGTTTTCAGGGATTTGGATTGTCGGTTAAATATTCTATTCTATAGAAGTTTAATACATTTTGCGGTATGGATTGTTGCTAATTCTTTTTACTTTGAATTGGTGATGATAATTTCAATGCAAAGTGAAAAGAATTACCATTACCAATTACCAATCTCTGTCTGTCTCGATGCGACAGCTTATGGTACATCTCTCTAGCTTGCAATTTGAATTGCACTGCCCAATTCCAGCCAAATGTGTGTGTTTATTTTTTAATCGTTTTCTTACTAAAAAAAATCAAACTTTTTAATTCCACGTGTTGTTTGTTATTTGACAATCGTTAAGTATCATTGAAAACAAACACACTTATGAAAAAGCCTACTTTTTTGTCTCAAAGAATTTCTGTCACACGATTCGCGAACCTGAAACTCTCCTCCACTCACAAACGGCAAGTAATTAAAACAAAAGCAAGCTCCCAATAGCAAAGATGCAGAATTGATTATCAATTTTGCATCAACTTCAGAAATGATTGCCGTTGCACTTCCGTCCCTTTCACTTTCGATCCCTTTGTCTGTAAACAGTCCTGTTCGTATTCCCTGATATCAATTATGTAAGGGACTGTAAAATTGACATAAAAGTGTGAGATCTTCTCTCTCTCTCTTCCCTCGCATGCAATTACTGAATTTTAATAAACTCTCCAAGCATTCAGAAGATCCAGAAAATAATGCGTTATGACTTATGCTCGACCTGTTTAGATTTCATAGAGGGCTTTTTACAAAAATAAAACAAAACAACGTCAAAGGCTCTGTTCACAAAACAATGGCATCAAACATCAATACAATTCAATACATATTACGTTCGTCATTGTTATTTATTGTAGTGCTTACTTCTTCAGAGACAACAACTCTCACTTCCAGAGTTATTAATTCGCTATTGTGCTGCACAATACTAGGTAGCATTGTACATCACAATAGAAAGTAACATTGCACCACATAGTAGCAAGTAACATTGTCCCACACGATATAAAGTAACATTGTCCCACACAATAGGAAGTAACATTGCACCACATAGTAGCAAGTAACATTGTCCCACACAATAGCAAGTAAGATTGCACCACACAAGGCAAAGTAGCATTGCACCAAACAATAGGAAGTAATTCAACACAGAAGTGATCCTGCATCACGACGGAGCGCGGTGCAGTTGCGGTGTGCCCCGGCGCCCGCTAATGCCATTAAATTGATCATCAATTCGCCCATGCACTCGACAGCGTTAATTGAGCCGATCCACGAAATAACAGACAATTCTTTGAGCTCTTAACGTGTTGTTGTTTTGCTGGTGTCGTGACTGTTGCTGTTGTTGTTCCTGTTATTGTTGGTTCTGATATTGTTGTTGATGTTCCTGTTATAGTTGCTGTTGATGCTATTGTTTTTGCTAGTTTTTGTTAATTAGTTGTTGTTGCTGCTGTTGTTAATGTTGTTGTTGCTGGTGGTAATGTTCTCACTCATGTTGCAGTTGTTGTTGCTGCTTTTGCATTTGCTATCACGGTTTTTCTCTTTGATAAAATTTTTGATTGGTGCTAATGAGGTTTTTGTTGTCGAAACATTCCATGAAGGTATTTTCCAGTAGCCAGCGCGCTGGATCCATCAGCCATGTAATTGCTACAGAGTTGATTCACCTAACATTTTACGGAGCGCTTTTACGACACCGGAACGTGCACTTCGAGTTTCAGTCGCGATGTGTCATGACCGAGCTTAGTCTTTTGAATTTTAGAGGTGAAATAATTTTAATGGCATCACAGCTCTAAAAACAGGATTATTTTTACCGTATTTTTCTTATAAATTACGAAATCTGAGGTGATGTTTTCAGTGCGTGGTGAGCGATTTGTTCACTCCATGTGTGGCATGAATGTCATGAGTGGCATGAATGTGTGGCATGAGTCTCCTCACAGCAGCCGCTCACACAAGTCTTCTCCCAGCGACTCTCCTCGAAGCAGGCTACCCACAGCGCTTCTCCTCGCATCAGTTCACTCTCAGCAGCTCTGATATTCATTACAAGTCCCGGCCGCTCCACAAGCAGTAGTCTCACTGCCTCTACCGCCGTCTCGACCGCCAGCCTCGCTGCAACGCCAGTCCTCGGGCTGAGCCAGTTTCCTCCTGGCAGCTCTGATATTCACAAGCCGAAGACACTCGGCCAGCAGCAGCCTCACCGCCTCACCACTCACGCTGCGACGCCTCGCCAACTATCGGTCCTCCAAAGTGTCCTTGGGTACTGTACTACCTGCCTGTAAATATTTTCCTCGTGTGTCATTCCTGTCGGCGAGATTCTCAATAAAACGGCATTCATTTCAGCTGTGTTTTTCTCATCCTGTCGTGTTCGTTTGTACCTCTGGCACTCGCTTTGGCCATTGATATTCCAAGTCTTTAGATATTCACTGTCTGCCCGGAGCGTAAAGCAGCCTGAGGGAGAACACTACACATTCGTCCAATTTCATCGCTTGGAATAGAATAGGATTTATTACTATTTTGATGAAGAAAGTTAGATGCTTCGATGCTCTTATGGCATTATGTTAAACTTTAGTTTGTCATTTAACTGGATATGTTTAACGATTCATGGAATTCTTTGATGTAAATTCGAACAGGCATGTCTAAAACAGGACATCTGGCTTTCGCATTTGAAATTGAGGAACAGCTTCAAAATTATACGGCAAAATAATGCGTTGGCAGTAAATTCATAAGTTTAAATATTTCTACAATTTTCCAGTTCCTGTTACAAGAATAACTTAAAATCGTTAAAGGGAATAAAGTTAGTGAGCAGCCTATGTCTCTGCGTTAGATCACGAAATAAATCATCTCATCACTTCACGAAGAATGAGACCGGCATCTCTCCAATGATGCTGAGCAAAACTCTCGATTCGTTTGGCAGTGAAATAAAACTAAGACCTGCAATCCGAACTCTTGGAACTCTCTTTCACGATTAATCAAAACTCCGACAAGAATTATTCGCTGTAATCGAACCGAAAAATGATCTGATGAGGAATGCGGGCGGGCATCGAATAGAGGAGGGGTTGTCGCTCTACGAATGTCAGCGTTAAGGACTCAATGAGGCTTGAAATTCCCTAAAAGAAAAGGTTTTCCGCTTCATTTTAAAAATGGATTGAAAATTGCACAGCAATTTGAACAGGACTGATGAGAATCATGGGGCTTTATTTACGCTCTGTTGAGTTAATCCTGCAATTATGACGGGGCCATTTTCTAATGTGTATAAAATATTATATATTCCACTCGGATAAAATGTGATTGTAATTTCATGATTGTGAATCTTCTTAAATACTTTTTAAAACCCCCATTGTGCCGAAATTTCCATAGTAAGGACTACCACCCGCCCACGCTCCGCTGCGTAAGGACTACCACCCGCCCACGCTCCGCTGCGTAAGGACTACCACCCGCCCCCGCTTCGCTGCGTAAGGACTACCACCCGCCCTCGCTTCGCTGCTTAAGGACTACCACCCGCCCACGCTCCGCTGCGTAAGGACTACCA
The DNA here is from genome assembly GCA_014220935.1 of Platorchestia sp. MABIK. NCBI lineage: Eukaryota > Metazoa > Arthropoda > Malacostraca > Amphipoda > Talitridae > Platorchestia > Platorchestia sp. MABIK. The sequence goes on along the minus strand of JACJUY010001486.1, from coordinate 36,194 downwards.
CCCGCCCACGCTTCGCTGCGTAAGGACTACCACCCGCCCACGCTTCGCTGCGTAAGGACTACCACCCGCCCACGCTCCTCTGCGTAAGGACGACCACCTTCCCACGCTCCACCCTCTTTGCCGCTGAGGGTCGGGTGACCCAAAATCCAATGTTAAAATTAAACCATGGAGGTTATCTGCGCGTGAGCCAGACAGCGAAATCTTTAACACCTTATAATTTGTTTGACATTCGAAGACAGAAGATAGGTTCAGGTAAGGTTGGGTTAGGTTAGAATAGGATGGGTTTGTAAGGTATGCTAAGTTTTATCCTTTTTCAATTAAAAAGTAATGAATATGAACCGGTGAATTTTTAGGAACAATGCGATGTAATGAATTCTCAGAACATTAGAATATATTATATATGTGAGCATATAATATTTCTAGCCTATTTATGTCTCAGCTTAAGAGTGTAGTGAATTTGTTTGAAAATACTTGGCTAAACTACTGAATAATTATTACTTTACCGTAGCAAATTATAGCTTGTTTAAGAAAAATATACACAAAAAAATCACGGAATCCTCATTATGTCTGACAATTTTCAAGAAAGTTTGCTACCTCAAGTTTGGATCAACAATAAATTGGGACGGGATTTGAGTTTTGCAAACAATTCTACTCCATTTAGTTAAATGAGCTCCAACATATGTTGTTGTTTTTGCTCGCTGTCGTTGTGTTGGCTCTAAATTCATTACGAATATGATTACGTAGTCTAACTGCTAAAATGCACTAATATCTTTGCTCGTTTTCATTTTGCCAAATTATATTGAATTTCAAAAAATTTAACTGCTTCAAAAAGGGGAAGAAGGCTATAACTTCTCTTTCTACCTCATGAGTAAAAAAATCATTTTTCGATTGAGCGACGACTTGCTCTGAAGTAACAACTGTCTCTTTGTGATGAATTTTAGAAATTCATAAATTTTCATCTCGAGACTTTCGACTCTATTTTTGTGATCTTCAAGACGCACTCCGAGAAATTGCGGCCGACGTAAGAAGCGACGGTAAATCTTCACCACATTTAATCCTTTGTGCATCGAGATGAACTATTGCTATCTCAATCTCAAGCGACCAACCCAAACATGAGTGATGAATTTCTAGAGTCAGTCTTCAATTAAAACACACTATATTTAACGGACAATTTTATTTCGATTTGGCAGTAATAATATTTTAGAATAGTGTAGAGGGCTGGACCGTGTTTATATTTGATTCGAACATTTTTAATTTTATAACAATTTGATTCCGACTTTACAGTAATAATATTTTCTAATATTGTGAAGGGCTGGACCTCGTTTATATTTGATTCACATACTTTCCATTTTTCAACAATTCTATTTCGACTTTACATTAATAATATTTTCGAATGTTGTGGAAGGCTAGACCGTGTTTTTGAGTGTTCATAGCTGGTACCGAAACGGTAAAAATTGTGACGGGAATGCATGCTCGGCCTTAAAGTTGGAAAACAATTTCCGCACAAGAAACTTCATACATAGTTTATTCGTTGTTTCGCTCGAATATCCCAACTACTCAGAATCTCTCTAAACGCAAAAACACCAAAACAATTTTTCCAAATTTCCACGTAGAGTTCCTTGCCTCAATTTATGACAAAAAATGCTTCCCTGTGATTTAAACTGTCTCATATTGCCATCCACATTAACTGCAGCTGTAATGGAAAGTAATTGCTGGAATTTTAAATTTCAACAAGGAAGAATCATCGCAATTGCTTTGAAGAACAAGGAAAAGAGCACCAAAAAAATATCGCGTGAAATTTTTGAGCATGTGTCAAAATCCAATTTTGAACCCAAGACTTGGGGGCAAATTTTCTCATCGTCATTTTTTTTCCCGCCCCTGCAGCCTCAAAATGTCTCATTCGCAGGTTCACGCGAGGTGTGCCAGTCATAGCTCCACAAACTGTTACAAATTAATTCCAGCGAATTTATCGCTTTGTCGCATGCGCAGTGTAGCAACACATCACGCGTATGAATGTGTGTGGGGAATGAGAATGATACCGCCATTCTGTACCCAAGATGGATGCCACTGAAGAAACAAAGAGCCGTCCTCTTGTCCCACGGTAATGTTCCAGTAACGTTAAGTCAAGGCTTGCTGTGAAATGTCACTCATAAATGCCGACCTCATGAGTATTTGTTCTAATTTGGGGCAGAAAATATGTATTGCTGCTCCCAATTTGCGAATATAGTATTGTGCGTTTTGCGCAAGCACTTTTTTTGATGTGTGAAGTTTTATTTCTATACTATGTTAGAACAGATACCAGTTCTTATTGTGAACTGCTGCAAGTTTGGCTCAATAATTAGGACGGGAATTGAGTTTTGCCAGAGTTTGTACCCAAGCAAGTTAACTGAACTCCAACATAAGCTGTTGTTTTTGCGCAGTGTCGGTTTGTTGAATTTAAGTCATCGATTCATTGATAATTTCACTTCGCCGAAGAGTTCGCAAAACCAGAGCTCTGCAGTTTGCCGAGGTTTGGATAGGCCTCTGTAGGCGAATGCTAACTTCCCTCACGCTGTAACACCACAGGAGACTCAGGATGCTGCCGGCAGACACAACAATAATCCGGTGCAGGATGAAATGCAGAAAGTCGAAGTCTGCTGGACAAATTAAAAATGAATACATATAAAAGAAAGTGCCAGTCACAGCAATAATCCAGTGCTGGATAGAATACGGTAAGTCGAAGTCGGCTAGGAAAATTGAGCAAATGAACAGTTAAGGACCGAAATATTTAAGAAATTTCTTTGTACTGCAATTTCAAATTGAGCATTTTTTAGCGTCAAAGATGGTATCTTGGATTCAATAAACTCAAAAATTCTAACAAACTTGCAATTTCAAAGACGTTTTGCTTCCAATGATTCGTTGATTTCATTTTGATATATCGACCAATATGGAGGTGGAAATATTAAGAGTATTAAGAGTTATTAACCAGGAAGGAAAATATTTCACAGGGTAGTTGTTAAAATCGTGAAAAATCCCAAGAACTATATAAACTTTATTTTGTTAATAGGAATGAACTCTAAATGAATTACCAAATATTCATGATCAATTTCCATTTCTTCCATCTCAAATTGAATTTTACAGCAAATTAAACCTATTCAGGGACTTGTACCATTAAATAACACATCACACGTTAACTTGTGCCTACTTGATGGCATGTGTATAAGCGGTAGACCATAACGTAACTTATACAGCTAACTTGAACATGGCACAGATTTTAAAACATCATAAAAAATCTGCACGGCACGAAAGTAGCTACACTGCTCAAGTTAGACTCCTCGCGTTTAAAAGTTAAAACTGAAATATAATTTCACATGAGGGTAGTAGAGCAACTAGGAACGTCTTGAATTCATTACCACAATTACATGCATGTTCGCCTAAAATCAACCTTCCTTGTAATGTCTTCCATGATTCACATTCACAAGCCAATGAGATCCTTCAAAGAGCTTGGCGGTAACCCAATAGCATCTCGTACGGACTTCTCTATCTGCGGCCAGACAAGCTGAGAAATCCCTGAATGTGTAATTAGTAAACCACTATCTGCTTGTCTAGCTGTTCCATGTCAAGATAATGAGACCTCGAGAAAACGTATAATTTGTTTCGAAGATTGCTAATTTTCCTATTTTTCTATCAAAGTCGCCTTCATCGCTTGTACCTACAGCGTGAAACACTAGTGGCATGATGGTTTCTTTTTCTATTTCTCGATCAAAGTCTCCTTCACCGTTGGTACTTACAACATCAAACACCGGGATACCTAGCTTTTGATCATAAATGCCACTGTTACAAATACCTAGCTTTTTGATCATAAATGCCACTGATACAAATACCTTGCTTTTGATTATAAATGCTACTGGTACAAATACCTTGCTTTTGATCCTGTTTGATGCTCTCATATGAGGTGAGCCGCTGCTGAATAATCACAGCGCTCTCTCCCTGCAGCAAGCAGTCTGCAAGGGATGATGGACTGCCGAACACGACCGCGGGCGGACGAAAATGAACTTACCTGTGCCAGATTCGTTCTCATTAACTCTGCCTCCGCAACTTTGCTTTAATGAGAGCCTCGATATGAGTGTTTAACTTTCCGGAGCGGAAAACGGGAGCAATGATTAAAAATGATAAGAAGTTTATTCTGAAATGCGTTTTAAACAAAGTTTTTCATGACTTTTTGCTTCACTTCTTGTATGATATTATGAAGAGCGACTTACTCAAAAATCAACTGATAGGTGTGAGCGTGTGATGAGGGAGTGTGTGAGTGGGACATGCGTGTGTAGTGTGTGTGTGCGTGTGTGTGTATGTGTGTGTGGATCCGCGTGTGTGTTTGTGTGTGCGCGGGTAGATGCGCGAGTGTGTGTATGTGCATTTGATTGTGTGTGTGTTCGTGTGTGTATGTGTGTGTTTTTTTTGGTAAATTTCTTCTAGACGAAAGAAACCAACGGCTAAATTTATCACCCAGCTAAATAACAAAAAGTTTAACTCAGCCCGACAAACGCTTCAAGTACAACAATATCAGCGCAGTTCGCGTGTGGACAAAAGGCCATAAAAGAAACTTTTTTCAATGGCAGAGCAGAGACGAAGAGAAATGAAATATCGGTCAAAAAACTCCCTTCACACAAAGGAAATTGTTTCATACACAGTAAGGTTCCTTGTGACTGAAATAATAAAATCTAATTTAACTATCAATATTTAAGTTATGTAAATCAATTTAAGCATATTACGAACCATAAATATCTAAAAATCTTAGCAATTCTCCCGTAATTTATTCCAATTTCCTTGCAAAGATTAAAATTCAAAATTAAACGCTGAAAAACGACCTCAAAAACGCCTTATGAACAATCTTTACTCATCGTCCGGGGAAGAATATTATAATGTGGGCCAGTCCCTGTTGTGCAAACACTCTCAGGTGAAGAGCTTTAACGGGTCCAAACTCATTAGAGGGAATAAACTGAGCTCGAGAAGTGCAGTAAATAGTTGTGAGGTGTTGCACACTTTTGGGAGAAGGTTCCGAGGGTTGCAATTGAGAGTGAAAGAGAAGTTTTGAAAAAAGAGTTCTTAGGAAGAAAACGTAAAGTTTTGATTAATCCGTATGAAGTTGAAGACGTTTCTTAACGTCTGTTCAGTTTCCGGCGAGTGTAGGAAGAAGTTTAGACATGTTCAACGTTCGCCGAGAAATAGAACTATTCATGAGGTACCTTTAAGACAGATAACACGTGCTTAAAAGTTTTGTTGAGCGATAAATTTGACACATCAGAATTTACAAATATAACTCGTTGGCAGAAAAAAGCTACCGACTGTTATACACTCTAGAGTTAAAAGCGGGCTATGACCATATGGAGCTCTGAAACTTGTACTTTTTTGATCATACCTAAATGGAGAAGTTGACTTAAAATACTTCATCATACATATCGGTGACATGAAAGTGTTAAAAAAATTCATTTGGAACTTTAAAAATTAGTCACATGAGAAGTCTTTTTTTGAAAGTAGGCTCTTTTCAAACCCTGCAAGAAAATTTATTTCAACCGTTCAATGCTTGAGAAAAAAAAATTTAAAAAACTGTAAAGAAGCATGCATTGATGATCTCTAAACAACTAAAATTAGACGAGTTCCATGTGTTGAAAAAACCTTCGCCTGCATTAGAAGCAACGCAATAAGTACATTAAATGCATTCATTTATCAAAATTATAAATACTTGCCCTGGCAAGCGTATGCTCACTCGGGGAAGGTACTCGGCGCCTTATCCAGAAATTATAGATAATCATAGGAAAATTAAAATAGTTTTAGCATTTGAAACTTACTGGAGTAATCAGTAGGGCCCTCAGGCTGGAAATTTTGAAGACTTCTGATCTACATCATCGCATTTTCCTAAGGAAAGCTTTAGGTATCATTGAGACGAATACTTTTGAAACAACTAAATTACGAGCTCCCCAGCGCCAACGAACACTATTGAGATCTGAACAAATAGGAGCCGGAACTATAACAATTGGTAATAAGGAGGAGGCAAAACTTGGTAGATGTAAAAATGCAGAATTTGAATTTTGAGTCTCAAATTAGTTCAGCGAAAAATAGATGCACCAACACCGTTGAAAGGAGCGAGGTGGTATCTTACATGTTTGTAAAAAATCATTTTATATTATGACTAGTATTCAGACTAGGCTTATACTTATATTTCACTAGTCTGGGGCCCTGCGGAGAAGCCAGGATACAGTCCTAAAGTCCGAAATAAAGAGTCATGGAGTCCTAAATATCTGAAAGACTCCTGAGCGTGAACAGGACTGAGACATCTCTAATACGTTATCTTGCATTTTCTATGCCTATTGATGTTTTTGAGGGCGATATTTCAGCAGTAATTTGTATCATTATTATGTTATAAATGTAAAGGCACTCACTATAACTAATAAATATGTTTCGGAAAAAATTCAAGGTGCTGGCAAAAAAAATTGAACTGCACTCACGATGACTTGTACTTTGAAAGGCAACTCCGTACTTAGAAAGGCAACGAGTTACACCGAGAAAATAACTCGTAAAAAATGTTGTACTCTCACACAACCTCAAAATTACTAAAAAAATTCACATTAACATAAATTTTTCATGGAAAATTTTATAACATAACTAAAGTACTTGCTAAAATGCGACTACTTTTTCGTAAGAGATTCAATCATTTACAAAAATTTATCAAAAAATGCGAACCATCTCATTCGCACTACAAAATCCCTGCGTTATTCGAGTGGCCATAGAACACCTGTGTACGGAAATTCAAACTGAATCCTGTAGGGAACTCCCAACGTCAAAATTTGCCAATTTTCAATAGAGTAACATATCAATGAAAAACCCATTGGGCCGTGCAAAGACATAGCTTTCTTTACGCAGTCAGCCCTTGAAGTAATGGCAGTAATTTCCCCTGAGACCGACGCAAGAATAATGAGACTAGGCTTCACTGAAAACCATTTATTGCAAGCCTTGCCGATTGCAGCACCAAAAAATGATCTTCAGCTGTATGCGCCAGAGAGAAGAGCCCAGCTTTAAGTCTCCTGTGGCTGCCGCTGCTGCTGCTTATTCCAGGGGCACCAAGTGCGCATCAAAACTGGGAGAATGAGTTCGGCTCATTACTTCCTAGGTTTGCTATTTATTCTTCCTAGACTCAGCACCAAAAAATTATCTCCAGCTGTATGTATACGCCGGAGAGAAATGCCCAGCTTCAACACGTTGGTCGTGACGTGTACCGCCGCTGTACACGGAGGGAATTTTTATAATGTTGCTAACCGACCAGTGGTCACAAACTGAAATTTTTTAAGTACTTAATCAAGCTAAATGAATCACAATCCAGTTAATGTTTGCTATTTTCGAAATTGCTCCCTAGAATTGACTTTAAATTTGAGTTGAAAATTAAACTTCAGTTTAAAGTGCCAAGTCTCCTGTGGCTGCTGCTGCTTATTCCAGGCGCACCAAGTGCGCGTCAAAAACAGGGAGAGTGAGTTTGGCTCATAACTTCCTAGGCTTGCTATTTATTTTAGGAGCGGAGATGTATTCAACAGAAATGAATGTGATACTGCCGTGGAAAATCGGTCTGAACTCTTTGTTATCTCATAGGCATTTCAGTTTGTTGTAATATTAATCTGATACACGGGTGTTTTACTCAATGTTTTATAAACTGAGCATCTACATAATCGTTTAAGTGTTCTTACTTTTTTCGTCTCAGAAAAGTAACGTAACTTGAATGGAGATAAGACTGTGTTTTCCTTTTGAAACAATTGCAAGATCGATTCAATGGCTGAATGCGAGCGTCTACTCAAGAATGAGTGTCATTTAAAATATAATTGCTTAGTGATCTAAGGCTTTTCACAGTTCAACTGAGTTCTACAGATAAGTATCACAGCATCATTTTTTCTTTGCAGTTTACATCAAGCTTTAACATTGTTTTACAGTACGACCAAAAAGCAAAATTCAATTGCATGCCGTATACATTTTTGATCTTCAGATCTTCCGAAGAGTGGGTTTGATGAAAACGTACATGACGTTCAGGAAACGAAATTCCAATGCATCCCGTGTAAATTTTTGATCTTCAGAAGAGTCGTTTTGATGAGAACGTCCATGAAACCAATGCCCTGTCGCAATCAGCATCCATTCGAAGGCTCGATATTATCGGTTTCGGCTTGAATGTTATTGGTTGACAGAAAGGCTTTACAAACAGACTCCAAATTAAGGCGCCTCGCTCACCATTGCTCGAAGAACTCATGCGACTCATTTATCTTGCGGAACATAATCTTTGGTACATCTATGGCATTAGTTTACCTGACAATTTGAGCAGAATACCTATAACATAAATACACGTGCATTATTTACGGTAAATTGTCAAACAAAAATTTAAATACAGATGTTCGAGTACCGTACGTATTTGTTTATGTTTAATTGTTCGTGGTCTCCCATAATTTTCAGAAACAGACTGTACTGTACAATGCAGGCCTAGTAGCTAAAGCGATACAAAGGGACCATTTATTCTTGACTGCGTCGTGTGCTTTGAAAGATTTTTCAGATAATATCTGGAAACTTGATGGCTGCATTTGTACTATTGGAACTGACTGGTCACAGCGTGTGGCAATGTTTCATTTTTGCAAAGAAAATGGATAAAATAATGAGGGAAAATAGGAAATAGTAATAATAGGAACTTATAAAAATAGGAAATATTATTTATAACAGGAAATAATAATAACAATAGGAAATAATGAAGGAAAATAGGAGAATTAGTGCAGCCCTCGTTTATTACTGGCGCTATGTAGCCTTCACGAACATCAGTCCTGTGCTATTTGTTATCTGGGTATATTGTTGCCTGTATGATCGTAGAAGGTACACATTTCTTTTTTATTGGTCACGAAACTTAAATTTCTATGCAGAACCGGCGCACATTTATGAGAATAAAACTGCAAAATTGCAAAGCAGTATCTCGGTAGCTAACGCTGAAATCCCGTTGTACTAATCAACACGTGCGCGTTCTGGAGAACTCCAAATACTATTCATAAATTTAAATTATAAAAGTTTAAATAATTATAAGTTATTATTTAAAACCTGATTATTTGAATTTTTTGTTTGCATTTATTTTTAGGGCTCAATTATTAAAATTATATGTTTTCAGTTATTACTTTAGGCTTAATTATTCTTAGTTCATCTCCACCACTTTTTTATTAAATTTGCGTCTTCGAAACTCAGTGATTAAATAGAGATGGACTTTGCAATACAATATGGCGCCTATTGAGAGTGTATATAAAGTTATATTGAATTTCTTTTTGAAGCCTCACTGCTTTTGATTTGCATAAAATAAGCGGACGAAGTGGGTTCTTATTTTCCTTCAACTGCTGAAGGCCACGAAGTTCACCGCACTTTGAAAAAAGCTCTTTCTCTAACGTCCTTTAAAGAAACAAAGCAATAAAATAAATGAAAAAAATGAATAAGAAATAAGTAAGAATGAGAAAAATGTGAAATAAATAAAGAAAATGAAGATGGATATAAAGAAATTGCTTTAGACTTGCTTTGAATTGCAATTGAATTGCTTGATTGAAAATTCAAACTTTAATTTTCTGCAATAACATTTATTCTCTTTTCAAGCATTTCTCAAGCGTAGAAAACGCTACGGTAGCTTTCAAGGGAAAGAAGCTTCAAATATTTTTCTGCTCAAAGGTTCATTTAACATAACATAAATGGAGAAAATCGCCGGACACAACTTAGAAACTTCATCAGAACTTAAGAAACCAAAACACAGTTCAACAACTTTCTTTAAAATAGAAAAAAGAAACAGATATTTAAAGTTTCTAAAAATGAAAAATATAATTCGTGTACATCGTTTCAAGAACGCAAGAATTAAGAGAAGCGAAATTATCTCTCAATTTTTGGAAAGATTTGACAAATCTTCAGGCACTCTAAGATTTAAGCCCTAGAGATGAGGACATTCAGTATCCCGTCAGACAACATTCGCCGCTTGTTTGAAGGACCATTAAAAGTTCTTGATTGGAAAAGCAAAATTTTATCCCAAGTGTTATACCTCGGAAACTCTGTGATGCAACGATAAAACTGCATTCCTCTCCTCCGCATGAATGTTTCAAAAGAAAAACCTTAGCAACAGGCCCTATTGATTTTTCATGCGCTGCAGAGATTTTGCGGTCGTAGGTCCAAATTGAAAGCGGCAGCCATGCGGACTGTCCAATAGACTACGAGAGGCTTGTGTTCACCGAGGAAATCCGGAACTCTGTGTAGCTCGGTTAAAAATCTGTACGTTTTTCAAGGATGTGACAGGCGGTGCTGCCGCAACGGCAAAGTTCAGGAAGTTAAACCCCTTTTTGAGTACATAAATTCAAAGTAAAGCGTTAACTGTTGCCTCAATTCTAATTTTGTGTGTTCTGTGTTCGTTGAGAAATTTTGTCGTACTTGTTGAAGGAATATGAGATAGAATTGTAGTGTTTTTTAAATTAACCTTGTTGCAGCAGGACTCCTGAAATGTTTGCTTCTTGGAGGAAATCCAAAAAGTCAAACTTAAGATAAATTTTTAGCTTTCGATCAGAGACCATAAGGTTGGCGTTATACTATTACAAGCATTTCTCGAGTTTAGCTACCCCACGCATTATTTTTTTAATTATAGTGCAATTTTTCTGAAAGTAGCACAGTAGGCCCTAAAAGTAAAATTGAATTTCGAACACATTTTATTATATATCATTTTCTGATTTTCATCTTTATTTTTCAGAAAACAGAAACATCATGTTTGTTAGTACATTACAAGATCTTGAACATTTATTGAATTGTGAAGTGTCGCTATTAGCTTAATTGCAGTATTACAATTTGATCTTGACTAATGTGAATTGTGTAAAATGTGGCTCCCACATGTAATTTATTGCTTCGGCTATAAAATTTCCGTGTTTCAAGTATTTTCTTAAAACGGCAGTGTAAAACTTTTGTTTCCGCAAGGAGGAAGAGCTTTTTTTGAGGGAAGCCATCTTTCGATCCACAAATTTTGAAACTTATTCATTTGCATTAGTGCTTGGAACTTCCTTTGACTGTGATATGTGAAAATTGGATTTAGATGATCATACAGTTGTTGATTGGCTTAATTTCATTAGAGAACTTATCGTTGTTAATTTCGTTAGGGTAGGATTTTTTTACAATATTGTCCGATTCTTATGAAACTTGCACCCTTTGTATAAAATTTAATTTAGAACAAATTTTTGTCATTAAATTTTTCAAGTTTTCCTGATACTTTCCAAAAAAATCGTGGTGTAGGTAAACACCAAAAATCCCTATTACAAGCCGTGGGTAAATATTGCCCCATTTTTTGACAGTGATAAAAAAATTCAACTGCTAAGCATATTTAATGGCAATACTAAAAAACACGGAAAATAACAACCTATTTTCCCTTATACGTAGTTTCTTGAACAATGTCATAATACGGTAGGGCTGACTTCAAGAAATCTCCGTAAGATGGTGAAAATCTTGATTTAACTCAACATTTGACTAACCTAACATTGAAGATCTACGCGGGTTTCTGTTCTGGGGTTGAACATTGAATGTGTGCGTATAAAAACGCGATGGGCTAAGACGATATGTATTTCTCACCCCGTTTAATTACCCTATATTTTACTATATCATCGTCGAAAAAAGATCAGTACCAGCTTTGCTGGGTATGATTCACTGGAGGTTGAAATCTACATTTTAGTATACATGTGTATTTCATCAAAAGCAAATTAAGGTGTGCGATAACAGTGCAACAGTTCCCTTGCGACTGTCCAAGTTTGGAGGAGTTGAAAAGAATAAATATTTGAAAATACTCAAATGTTCAAAACATTCCGTTCACTTGTACCGTTCACTTCCGTTAGGGTAGAACAGAATAGGAAATGACATCAAAAACGAGCCATGTGGCCTGTTCTCGGGTTGTTTTCACGTCCAGTGCCGTTAGACAAAAGTCCCATGCAGGCACTAACAAAACAAATTTATATATATAATCAGTCCATGTGAGAACTATGAGCAAGCCATTAGACAAAGTCCCACGTAGACACTAACAAAAAAAATTTATACATAAATCAGTCCATGTTAGAACTAGGAGCGAGCCTCCAGTGGGCATGACTGTGCGATACAACAATTTTTGCTCTAGTTGGTTTTTTCACCATTTTACTGTGACTTCAAATTTGCAATTATTGTAAGACATTGACTGCATGCACTTCACAGTCATAAGTTTTCAAATCATCTTACAGTTTTTTGATTAATAAAATAGTTTGTGCATTTCAGACTTATTTTACCCAAATTTGTACGAAATTGAGCCGCACGCGACTTGCAGGGTTAGTTTAAGCCCCCCAAAATAATTCATAATCGGACTTATCGCGTAAGCAAAATAGTTCAATATCATTGGAGCACCTGCACAAAAGCATAACGAAATAATTGAAAATATTTTTATGAAAAGGATTCTCACAACAGATCATATATGAAATGAGTAGCTGAACCAGGAAGACGGGGAACACTGGCCCATGCATTATGGAGTAATTTATTCAAGCGCAACATTAAGGAAAATTTAATTTTCTGCTATGCCATTACTAGAAACATGGATTTTTGAGTTTTTCAGTACTCACCAGAAGCCCCAACGTGAACAGTGACAACCAGTGCAATGTTTCGCATGTCATTTTTTTCGGTCATGCGCACGTGCGATCATCATGGTCAGCGGGACTAATAAAAATGGAAGTTTTCCCGTTAGTTATAATGAATGATTTGAAGTATCTGTGAAATGAGACAATAAATCGAATTCCCCTCATCTTATCAGGAATAGCAGGTTTATCAGTTTTTTCAATCTGCCTTTTGTTACCGAAAGAAAGGGGATGATTTTTTTCCCAATGAGTTACTGAAAAAATAGCGTGGACAGTGCCTCCCAAATAAAAAACATCGAGATTACTAGAGCTTGTAAGTCTATCGATGGATTAAAATAGCGATAGCTAGATAATTTATTTGTACGTTATGTACGTATCCATGAATCAAAATCCCTTAGGTCATTTAGAAACAGATCATACAAGATCAAAACTGAGAGCACTTTCTCTTTAAAGAGAAAGTTTCTTTAAAGATTTGAATCCGTAAACAACAATTTTTTCTTATTTTATAGCATACCAAAATTATTGAACTATTAATAGTTTCGTATTAAAACTATTTGTAGTTTTGTATTAAAACTATTTAAAATTTTGTATAAAATCATTAGTACTTTTCGTATTAAACTATAAATACCTCTCGTATTAAACGTTTAATAGTTTTAGAGTTGAAGATTTATACCTTTGGTACCTTAAGATACGGGAGTCGGGTACCTTAAGACACGACAGTCGGTTTTGAGGATCATATAATATCAGCTCAACACACGCGCCGAAAAAGTAACGACGCGAAATGCGTCGCCTCACCTCCGTAGATTTCTGCTTGTGTATGCACCTCGAGGTTGCTGCTGCCTGCGCTATTGAATTTATGGCGCTGGACACGACGCATGCGAACAAGGACGAGGCAAATTCTGGAGGCAAGTTTCTCTCTTAAAGTAAGGCGAGGCCCAAATACTGCTGCTGGCTTATCAGACGTACGTACATGGTGAGAGGAATGTTTCGATATCATGCTCGAAACCTGCTGGCTACGCACAGTGTTGTGAGATGTTTCCGCGTGGTTGTAAATTCTACGTACAACTTTCATTGGGTCTTGTTCAGCTGCAAACTATCGAGCAGCTCGTGAGTTACTCTGTAACTCAAGTAGAAATCAAAATAGAAATTTTCAAAATTTCATGTTATATTAGTATGTAGGGAGACCGGCATTTAGTTGCACAAACTCAGCACAAGGTTAGGACCGTTGAAATCAGCACTTTTTACTCATAACCCGTGCGGTCGAAAATGCTTCGTTAAAGAGTTACAAGGAATTGAAATTTTAAACGCTTTGGAGAAAAATTCACATTTAGGGAATGACAGGGAAATGAAGTGTAGAAATTATGAGAGATTTTTATAATGAACACCAGAAACACAATAGTAAGAATAATAACAGAATAACCTCCACAAAGATTCCTGAAACGATCCTGGTGTCTTCGATGACATTTGGCGATCATTGCACCGGCATTTGACCGTCTTCGTCGCTACCGAGTGCCATGTTGAACACCAAATGCAAATACCTAATCTAATGTACACGTTTGTTTCTTTTGGTCATAGGAATTAAAGCTTCTATTCTGCTTCTTGTGTTCGTAATAAAAATGTTTTCCTAACTTCTACATATCATTCCCCTGCCATTCTCAATATTTTCGCGAAACGATTCAAAATTCAAGTTCTTGAAATGCACATTCAAGAATTAACTTAAAACACCTTCGAATTAATTACGATGACTCATACAACTACAAAAACGGCAATTTTACGATCATTTCTGGATAACTGAAATGCACGTTCAAGAATTAACTCAAGACCCCTACAAAATAATGACAAAAATTCGCTTATTGATACTACTACAAATTCGGCAATTTTAAAATCATCGCTTACTTATAGAAACACGCATTCAAGAATTAACTCAACACCGCTATGAAGTAATTACGAAGACTCCTACTAATGCAAAAATGGCAATTTTAAGGCCATTCCTGAACAACCGAAAGAAATACACCACCGACCTGAGGTCAAAGAAACCAGGTAGGCTCTGGAGGCAAGATATAATTTCTGTAAAACTGGTTTGAGCAAGACAGTTTCAGGCAAGACCGTCTATAAAACAAAGAGACTCTCCCTCCCGTCTGAAGTATTCTGAATTCACGGAATTCGCGGTGAGTTTCGAGAATACTCTTCAGGGAATTTCTAGGCATTGTCCTCACGTATAAAAGCTGACAGATAAATCTTTATAGTCTTTGAGGTCAGGTTGAGTTGAAAAGGCTTTGCGTTCTTTTCGTCGTATTCTCAGCCTCTTTGAAACGAGGTATGAAGTAAAATTTGCTTTCTCAACTGACTCGGTTCGTTAATAATTATATTTCAGTCGGTGAGTGATCAACGCACCTGAATGATTTCGGCCAACACGTGTTTTTCGTAACTACAAATTTATGTAGAGTTGTCCCGTGAGGACACCTGCTATCAGCACGTGAATATTATATTGAAGATACGGCGGTAAATATCACCTAGAAGCATCGAAAACTGTGCAGTGTTATTCATAAAATTGTAAATCACTGTTATTCTTATAACCTACTATTCATTGTCATTCGTGGAATTTTTATTCACTGTTGTTCACAAAATTGTTATTCATTGTTCTACTAAAAATTGCTGTTCATTGTCATTCATGAGATTGTACAATAGATTGCTTGATGCAGAAACCAATGAGCTTTTGCATGAGTATGTTCGTTGGCCCTCAGTTATTACTTCAATGACTAGCAAGAAAGTTATTTTGAAAACTTGTATCAAATGAAATCGTTCATCATCAATGGATAAAATTGAGAATTTATCAAACACCAATATCATCATGTATTACTTATAGCAATGCAAATAATGAACATAATAAGTGAAGAATACGTGTGCACTGAAAAAAATGAGACAATATTTTAATGCAATAAAAAAAAGTTTTTTGGGGAAGTAAAAATTCAAATGTCGGGAGTTCAATGGTCGAAAAAAAAATTCACGTAACCACTTCAAATTTTATGCTTCGTTAATCGTTCCTAAGTCATACGTGGAAACAAGCCGGACTTTTAAATCTCCAAGTCTTGAGCGCTTACCATTTCTCTTGGAGGCGAAAAATGGAACTTGCAAGACGATTTAAAATGCGCCGTCAACGCCGTTCTCATTAGTCAAAGTAATGAGATCCAGGCAGGATTACTCGCAGACTTCGTCGAAATTTGCGATCTCTTTAAATCGCACGGTTTATAAACCGAGCGGAAATGTATCGGCAGTTCCAGAACACAGCATGACCGCGGAAGTGATGAGCATTGGCAGTTCCAGAAGTTAGCTTGACCGAGGAAATAACTAGCATTGACAATTCTGAAAACTAGCATGATCACGGAAATAATGAGCATCGATAATTCCGGAAACTAGAATGGCCACGGATATAATGAGCATCGGTATTTCCGGAAATTAGGATGACCATGGAAATAATGAGCTTTGACAATTCCGAAAACTTGCATGAACACGGAAATAGTGAGCATCAGTAATTCCGGAAACTAGCATGACCATGGAAATAATAAGCGTCGGCGATTCCGGAAATTAGCATAGCTACGGAAATAATAAGCATTAACAATTCAGGAAACTAGCACGGCCTTGGAAATAATAAGCATCTGCAATTCCGGAAGCTCTCACGACTACAAAAATAATGGGCATCTGCAATTCCAGAAACTATCATGACTACGAAAATAATAGGCATCTACAATTCCAGAAAACAACATGACTACGAAAATAATGAGCATCAGTAATTCCGGAAGCTATCATCACAACGAAAATAATGAGCATCGGCAATTCCGGAAATTAGCATAGCTGCGGAAATCAAGCGCAAGAGAGCAAGGCGCAGCATCCCGGCAATCATGGACGGCGTTCATTTAGATGCGCGTCGCAGATACACTGAAATGGCGAGCGTTAATTCAGGCTTCCTCCTTGCGTTACTTGGTCGTGAACAAAAACGCAACTCCCCTGCAATGGGAGTTGTTTTGAGGTCCAGGGAGGCATGTCTGTGACTGCAAAAGCACGGGTTACAGGAATGTGAGTTTGGGATTTTGCTCGCCGATTGAGGAAAAGAAAAGGTGAAATGATTGAAAGAAGAGAAAAGATAAAATGATTGAAGGAAGAGAAAAGATAAAATGATTGAAGGAAGAGAAAAGATAAAATGATTGAGGAAAGAGAGAGGATAAAATAATTGAGGGAAGGGAGAGGGTGAAATGGTTGAGGAAAGAGAGAGGATAAGATGATTGAGGGAAAAGAAGAGATGAAATGATTGAGTGAAGAGAGTTGATGATATAATTGAGAAAAAAGATACGATGAAATGATCGAGAGAAGAAAGAGGGTGATATAATTGAGAGAAGAGAGAGGATAAGATGGTTGCGGTAAAAGAAGAGATGAAATGATTGAGTGAAGAGCAATGAATAAATGGGATGGTTGTATGATGAGTTTGCGAGCCGAACAACAGCGTGACAAGTCATTTGTGGTGAGAAGGTTAACAAAATGTAAGCTCATATGTGCAAGTGTGTACATGTACGTGTACACACTTGTATATACACATGTACGTGTATATACTTGTATATACACATGTGAGTGTATTTACTTGTATATACACATGTACGTGTATCCACTTGTATACACACATGTGCGTGTATGTACAAGTATACGTTCAGGCGATGCGGCTGAGGTTCATTCTTCATGAGGTTCATTCTGAAATTCAAGATATTGTTGACTGATTTAGTTCATTCATTGTCATGGAATGAGTCATGGTGAGTTATTTTAGCTAAAGTTTTCATGAGGACTTTGAAAATTAATTATTTCAGATTTTAACATAAATCACTTTGGATTTTAAATTACGAAAAAATAAATGGATTGGAGGCAATAATCTTTCTCATGCAACTTTAGCTAGTGTAGAAGCCATATTATTAGTTTGTATGTATAGGAATCTTGATCTTGTTCCTATCGCCACCAATCCTCCAATTTCTAGTTGTTAAATTACCAAATAGGTACTTTTTAGCGAATATTAAGATATTTATCAAGGAAACCAGTAGTAACCTAACACTATTTTTTAAATATTTTGTTGGAGGAAAGAACACGATTTTTATTTAAAGACTGATGTCCTAAATTTTTTCACGTGCATTTGGGCTTCTTATTCTTCTCCCAGATGTGCCATCAAAGTTGGCCTCGAGCACTATTGGGTCACGATAATTTTCCTACGTTTTATTATAGAACGACAATTTCTCATTTATTGCTATCGTAATTATTAACGTAAATGAACACTGCAGACAGTCACTGGACACTCTCAATGACGGCGTTTGTGATACAAACGTCGTAAGTTCGATGTGCCCGATCAGTGCCTGCGGATTTTCAGGAAATCTTGTTATGCTTCCAAAATGGTCGTCGTAAATGACGACTGTTGAGAGTCATTGAACACTGTCACCATAATCGGCATTACGGTATTCGTAATACAAACGGGGTGAATTCGATGTGATCAATCAGAGCCAAGGGATTTCTATTGAAAACTTTCTTTGCTATCAAAATTGTTGTCGAAAATGAAAACCGTAAATGAAGACTCGGCTGTAATTAAGGTATTCGTGATACAAACATTGTAAGTTCGATGCTCTCGATTAGCGCCAACGGGTTTTCAGTAAAATCTCGAGTTGTACGAGAAAGCGGGCACCCTGCATCGTGTTGGAATTTCAGGGCAAACCAAAGCGAGATGACTGACAACTGTTTATTGAACATAACATTGAACATAACACGGGGAAATAGTTCAAGTAATAGCCTGTATAATTTTGGTCTGTACTGCATTTTTCGGAGATCGGTGGAGGCAGTACAAGCAGCGTCTGCTATCTGGAAGATGTGTGTGTATGGAGAGTTGGTGTAAGTCTGCCGCTGCGGTCTCCCTATAGTCCCATACACACACATCTTCCTGATAGCAGGTGTGTGCGTGTGTGTGTGTGTGTGTGTGTGTGTGTAGGGAGAGCTGGTGTAAGTCTGCCGCTGCGGTCTCCCTATAGTCCCATACACACACATCCTCCAGATAGCAGGTGAGTGTATGTGTGTGTGTGTGTGTGTGTAGGGAGAATTGGTGTAAGTCTGCAGCTGCAGTCTCCGCCATCGAAAGGTCTTGCAGCTTCAACTTGAAGTTTGCTCGGAAACTCTCCTCTAACTTTCCAAAAGTTGAAGTTTCATTCACTCGAAACCTATGGAAGGATTCAACTGCCCACGGTGTGCCGGGATCGAAAATTGATTTGTGTTTCGCTATCGGTGACGCCATCTACCTTCAGCATTTGGATTGCTTGATCTTTAAATCTTAATTTTTTGCGCGTTCAATAGAAGTGGATGAATTTTGGCGTATATGGCGAGTAATTATTTTTGATGCAAGATAGTTAAATTAGAAGTATGAAGCTGCGTCTAACTACAAATTTAGAATTCCAATTTCTTGATGATTTGTCGCCGCGATTTTTTCATTCTTTTCGTTTGCGGTTCATTTCATTTTTCAAACAAAACCCATCTCACCTCTATTTTCAAATTATTTGAAAGATTTTGCATTTTTTCAATAAATTTTTCGCAAAAATTGAACATGCATCGTATTTTGTTCATTGCAATTTGAAATCCACAAAGAAATGTTTCAATTTTTTATAATTCGAATACCAGTGGTGACTCTGTACGGCAAAAAGTCATCAAAGTTAACGTTAGAGGTTAATTCGAGTTCTCCCTTTTTTTTAAATTTGGAAAAAAAAACACAATTGTGCACTTGCAAGAGTTTTAGGTTGTGCAATGTGCATGCGTGCCTATTTGGTGTGTATTAAATGGATGTACGCTTCACACACTAAACACTGTACAGGTGTACATTTCACGCACTATACACTGTGTAGCTGTAGATTTAACGAACTATATACTGTATAGCTGTTTATTTCGCGTAGTATGTGCTGTATGGGTGTACATTTCACACGCTATCCGCTGTAAAGCTGTTTATTTCGTGGAGTATGTGCTGTATGGGAGATCGTTTATAAGTATGCATTTTACACACCATATACTGCATTTCACACAGTATATGGTATATAAGTGCGCGCTTCACACATTATTTACTGAATAAGTATTTATTTACCCAGTATAGACCAAATAAATATGCATTTTATCCAGTGTATACCGTACAAATGTATTTTTTACTCAGTATATGCTGTATTAATGTACATTTTACCCAGTATATGCTGTATTAATGTACATTTTACCCAACATATGCTGTATTAATGTACATTTTACCCAACATTTGCTGTATTAATGTGCATTTTACCCAAAATATGCTGTATTAATGTACATTTTACCCAGTATATGCGGAATCAATGTACATTTTACTAAGGATATGTGGTATTAATGTACATTTTACCCAATATATACTGTACAAATGAACCTTTCAGGGAAAAATTCTGCAAGTCTTCGAAGTGCAAAATTTGAGCAGTTTCACCAAGATGTCTTTTGAGCTCCTACCTCTTTTTCATGGAC
Organism: Platorchestia sp. MABIK; assembly: GCA_014220935.1. Classification (NCBI taxonomy): domain Eukaryota; kingdom Metazoa; phylum Arthropoda; class Malacostraca; order Amphipoda; family Talitridae; genus Platorchestia; species Platorchestia sp. MABIK. Next base: position 16,011 of record JACJUY010001486.1, on the reverse strand, counting down.
CAGGAGGGTAAATTGTCGAGCGAGAAGTTCTGTTTTCTAGAATAATGATAGTTTTTCTAAACAGATATAAGATGGCATTCAAATTGCTTGCTAGGCCTCAAAACTAGCAGTTTCTCCATCAACCTGTTCACTCGCAACATATAAGGTCTAACTTTAGACTCTACCTAGCAGTTACCCAGTCTAACTTTTCGCCGGAGCATGCATGTTCTTCGCCGCCTAAGTGATTTAATTACTTGGGCGGCGGAAAATGTGCATGCAGGCATCGAAAAAGTTAGACTGGGTATACATGCAATCATGACTTGAAGGAATTTTCCTTATCTTTCTGAAAGAACTATTTCTAGCATTTTCTGATTCGTTAGAACAAATATTGAACACGGTATGCGAGCTGATACATTTTGCAGATGCATGAAATGGAGCTCAGTGTGCTGAAATTCTGGCACTTGTTTCTCTCTTTTTGGGTTTCGACGTGAAGCAAGTAACGGAGATGCGACGCTCATTTATCTCCCAACGAGATACGAAGTGAAGCAACTGCAAATTATTATTAATGATATTATATTATTCAAACCGCTCGGTTCTTTACGAGCACTCTTATTCATCTCATGTGATAATGGGCTGAAAAAGAAATTTATTTTCATTTGGAAACAAATTTTTGCCACAAGAGGTTTGTGTTTCAAGAGCAAATCTTTTTTCCCGATTATGTTAAAAAATCATGCGTTATATTTTGTCATTAAAATTTTTTGCACAATGATTTAACCTGCATCTTGAAATTTTTATTTTAAAAATATAAGGGGATTTTTTTTAAGGAAGCTCTTATGTACAACAGATCTAAAATGAAGCCGAATGCTGCATGTGAGCAGGTTCATAAATAAACAGATAAACTACAAATAGAGAAAACATTAAAACGTCTTTTAGTATTCAATTAGCACTTTATTTCAGGCACCACCAATTGACGGTGAAGTCCAGACCAGTAATACCCTGACGCTGGTTACAGCAGGAAAATTGCAAGTGTACAGGCTCATGGATAAACTGATTAACCGCAAACAGAGGAAACATTAAAACATACTATCAGTTTTCAATTAGCGCTCTATTCCAGGCCCCACCAATTGAAAGTGCAGTAAATACCTTCTCGCTGGCTACAGCAGGAAGGCATTCTGGCCGCAGCCGGAAGGCATTCCCAGCAACCTGTGGAGGCAGGCCGCGACTTTCCAGACACCCAGGATATCGATGAGGCGAGTGAGAGGAACTTCAAGTAGAGACTTTGGCGCCCACGGCGTCGGTCTCGTGTCTGCCATCACTTCCAATTGAAGCGGTGGCACTTATTCCCGTCTAATTTCTGAATCGAGAGCTTTTTATTCTCGGGAGTATCCGAGCTGGAGGGTTTTTAGTTTCTGTGTTTTTTACTTTCTGTGAAAGTTTTCACTGTTTTTAAATGATTTAGATTGTTGAAACGACTTGAATTTTTCGAAAAATTTGTTAAATAAAAATACAAAGAACAAGAGAGTGAGAAAGTTATTTGCTTCATTTTTGGAGCATTTTGCTATTTAGATAGACATCAGACGTTTGAATTTCTAATTTGTGAGAGAAATTTTTTTCGAACAGAGTTACAATAGTCACTACCACGAATTTAAGTTCGTATTTTGTTTTTGCTGTTCACGAATGTGAGAAAAGAAGCAATATTTCCTCCCACCAGTTCCACACGAGACATAACAATTAATAAATAATGTAGTCTTGCGTAGTTTGGCATCATCGCTGATCCAGGGAATGCCATCAACAAAGCTGCTAGTTGAATTCACTTCAACTAATTCGAAAAATCGATGTTCCGTTAATTCTTCGTTCCACAATAGTGTTATCTCTTGCATTTTCTATTTTGGGTTCAAACTTTAATTCTAATCTCATTCGGTCAGAACCATGAGCAGTTTCCGATCCCACAAGCTGAGACTACTCTACAGATGCCAGAAGACAATGAAGCTGAACTCTTTGACTTCCGGATTTAAGCAGATGACGGTTAACTGAGCTTTTATTGCGCTTATAGAACCTGAAGGAAACAAGAATATCAAATGAAGTGTTCCATGGAAGTTTGTAAAAAATCACACCTTAGTTTAGTTTGTGACGAAAACAGTGACAACTTTTTTGTTTCATCACTTTGAAAGCAATCTATGATGAGCGTATAGAAGGGTTTCTGAGCGCTTTTCAAGCGTTGCAAGCTCCACAAAATTCCTTCTTGTAAGTTATCCTTCATGTCCTTCCACACCACTCTGTCCTGCTATCCAAGTCGTGCATGCTTGTTTTCAACTCCAATTTTATTTATGGATAACTGAGAAGTCAATGGTTACTTCGGCCTACACTTTAGCGGGTGCAGTATAATAATACTCTGATGTTCTCAGTAATGTGAAAAAGTTTTGAGATTTATCCACCAAAAGCTTGTTCGAGCACAACGTAATGAGGGTGACTCAAAAAATCAGTTTCTAAAAGTCGACAAGTTTAGCATTATGATGGTAACGCAAAATGTCATGGACAAATTTTAAAATAATGTATGAGAAATAATTTAAACAGGGTTTATGAGTGTAGATAAAGTGCAAGCAGTGTAGGAATTTTACATTTCGGTATCTCTACACTATTGCACCCATTCCGTATTTCGCAGCCTGGTAGAGATTCTAGGTTGAGTTAGGTTAAGGTAGGTTACGTGAGGTTAGGGTGTTACTGATTTACGAATTTTTTTTATCTGTTCAAGTGGTTAGCCCCCATAATTTAAAAACTAGTTGAAACTAGTCAAGTTTGCCACACGTAATTCATTCATTCACTTGCGATGGTTATCATAGCTAAGATCGAGTTCGTGCAAAAATTATCATTACACGTTAACCGCCATTAGTTAATATAAAGTTTAACATTAGCATATTGTAGTATGGAATTTTGAAATTGGCGAACGTTAACTGGATCAAAGCTTTTATTTAGCTTTAAGGAAGTATTTATTAAAGTAGTTTGACTACTGGTCGGTCAGCTGCATTATGAAAATTCTCTCCGTATACCGCCGATGGCTCACACAACGGTCAACATGTTAAAAAATATTTATCGAGCTTTGGTTTTAGCTGTTAACGGGTGTAAAACTATTTAATTACTCGCGATAACTGAGAGATGTTTTGTGACATCGGATCAATGAATCGACAGCCGGAGTAAAATTATTCAGTGGTATGCCTCGTGGTATGCCGCTTTATGTAATCTGTATTTACCGATTTTGAATGCCCATTATGCCTAGAACTGAAAGTTCCAAGCAAGATATATCTCTCTTCATTTCGGAATTAAACCTTCGTAAACGAAGCATGAAGTGGATGATTTTTACATGTCTGCCATATAATTTCGAGGTTGGCATATCAAGTGAGATAAATTACTTATTTCGTAAAAAAATTACTGAGTACTTGAATGTTTCAATGCTTTTTTCTGGAGGCGGAATGCAAGTACGGGAATATTATCCATGTATGAAATACTATCCATGTATCTTCCTTGCGAAGTAAGAAATTGATTTGAGAGACAATGTTTAAGACTTTTCCCCAATATTGGGACACTTATGTACCATTCGGTAAATTGCTCTTTTAGGTGCAGCTAGGTCCCCTCAGGGGGATACAAATAGTGTATCTGTGATTTAGCGCTTCCAGAGGGGGAAATGTGCGAGGGCCCGAGCTGAGAGTTGGGTAGGCCTTCTTTTTGTTGAAATAAAAGGTTTTTTGTTATGTTAAGGATTACTTTGTTTGGTTCACTGCTGTCCTTTTTTTCAGCCCTTACCACTCTTCCTCCTTCCTACGTTCGGAACGCTTATTTTTATAGCGGTTAAGGAGGCTCAAACTAACTACCAGCCTTGTAGTTCATTTGGCTCACATTCCGGGTTTTGTGAATTGTTTGATTTCTAAACTTATTCCTGTACCTAACTTGTAACGATATTTCCCATAGACGCTAATATACACTATACAGTACTTTGACAGCGGCAACTAAATATGAAGTTCAACACCAAACTCAAATTTAAAGTCAATTGTAGTAAACTATTTTGAAAATACCCAACAGGAATTGGATCTTGTCTTCATTTAGCTTTGATTGAGTATTTATGAAAATTTAATTTGCGACTACTGGTCGGTCAGCAGCATTATGAAAATTATCTCCGTGTACCACCGGTGGCGCACGTTGCAGTCAAAGTGTTAAATAGTGCTTACCACTTTGACTGCGACGTGAGCTGCTGGTGTACGCGTAGGAAATTTTAATACTGCTGCTGACCGTTAAGTACTCGCTAACTCAACCTTCTGTAATATTTGATCAAAGCTTAATGAAGGTTTCAAATTAATTTTTGCAGCTTTCAAATTGCTCAGAACAATTCACTTGATATTCAAATTAAATATTGAACTTAAGTTTAACCCCTCCTGGTCAACGTATCAAATAGTTCATAATTATTGCACAGAATTTTGACGTTTAAACATAGTACTTAAAATCCAATACCTAAACGTCCATTAGCCTTTCAATGCTTCGAAATGCTGCATTAGATACAAAAGGAATGCGATGTTTTTAGGTGTGGGAATTTACATTCTGGAAGGCACCCACGAAAACCTCGCATATTCTGTGTGCGTATGAGAGTCCGTGTACGTGTATGGCTCAGTTCAATAGCTGCCATTTGTCGCTGCGTGACATAACTTTAGTGCGAACATTTATTATGGTTTACCTTTGCTCTATAAGTATCATTTGATAATTGACGTGGGTGCTTCCTGGATGAAGGTGTAAGGATCCTAGCTGTAAGTGACGTAGGTCTTCCTACTGTTGAAGTACTTTTTTTTTGTTACATGTCATCTTTTTAATTGACTGCAGTCTTTGTTTTATACCACTTTCTTTTCTCTCATTTTCAACGTTTATGTTGTTTCATAAACATTCTTCCTAACTTGCTGTTTCAATGCGCAACGGAATCTTTCATGGAAACACACCTTGTGCAGAAATTCCCCGTTCCCTTGACTCAACACTAAATGGTGCTATCAACCTGTCTCTCTCTGGAACACCTTTGCTCCGGTTAGGGAGCACAAAACTTCTCTGCATAAGCAACCTCGTCCAGATTTCTTTTCGTCGTCGTGCTATCCACTCTGACCAGCTCATGGCAGGCCCTGAGTTACGCTAATGCGTTCTCTTCCTCATGGGTAAGCATTCCTTTAGGTCACTGCCGATGATTTACAGCACATTTTCCAGCAGCCCATTTAGGGATAAATTTTCGTTTGTTTTCTATTAGTCGACGTAAGCGCGTTCTCTTCCTCATGACATGGGTAAGCATTTATTTAGGTAACTGCATGGGATTTGCAGCAAATTTTCCCAGCACGTCACTAAGCCCATATATCGAGAACTTCCCGTTAGTTTTATCATTAAACGCTCCTTGGTTATAAACGTTATCGCCGGTGATTTGCAGCCAATTTCCCAGCACGTCACTAAGCCCATATATCGAGAACTTCTCGTTAGTTTTATCATTAAACGCTCCTTGGTTATAAACGTTATCGCCGGTGATTTGCAGCAAATTTCCCAGCACGTCACTAAGCCCATACATCGAGAACTTCTCATTAGTTTTATCATTAAACGCTCCTTGGTTATAAACGTTATCGCCGGTGATTTGCAACATATTTTCCAGCAATTTACTACCCTGAGTGGGATTCAACTATTGTATCTAAAAGAATTAGAACTTCCAGGGGGAATATGTGAGGTCCTTAAATGAAGGTTGAGTAGGCCTTTTTTTGTTATATGTTTTTGTTTTGGACCTAATTTTTTCAGTTGACTGCTGTCCTGTTTTCCGACACCTACTACTTTCTTCAACTTTTATCTTGTTTCATAAACTTCTTTCTCATATTACCGTTTCCACGCACCATGTGCATAGATTTCTCATACCCTCAGGTGCACACTAAACACTGGCTTTTTCTCTTTAGAACAACTTTGTTGCGGTTAGGAAAAAGGCCAAATTGACATCTAATCTAATCTTCGAGCAAGTTACCTAATCTTCCTTTTGTGGAGAGGCTAATTTTCCGTGAGTCGCTCCTGCGTTGTGTTTCTGAAGCGATATGAACATGCGCAAATAACCATCAACAATACATTCGCTTCTCTTTAAATTCCCAAACAGGAACATGTGTTTTCGACAAAAAAAAATGAAGTTTGTGTGCAGTATGATTGCAGGCGCTTATAAACTAGTAAAAAACTTGTGCCTTTCTTATTAAAATTGCACATCTAAAATAAAGAAGTTTGATGCTGTTATAAATGGGGCTTTTGCATAGATAATTTCAACTTGCCCAGCCATTAAGCTCATGTTGCTAGTACATCTCGAGACATGTTATGTTAGCTAAGAATTTTTAGTTGCTGAAAAGTGGATTGCAAAGCTTCTGCGTCAATCAATGAAAGTTTGATCCCTAACGAATTGACCAGTTATCTGGCAAAAAAAATTTCTAAATTTCGCCACTCGCTTTAACTTCGAACAATAAAGTTCACGCTGTTGTGAATAATTATAGTCCACGTGTTTAGACGGTATACATGCTTCGACGGGAATAATTATCTACGTGCTTTGTTGTAAATAACTGTACTCTATGTGCCCTGACGTAAATAACTGTACTCTACGTGCCCTGACGTAAATAACTGTACTCTACGTGCCCTGACGTAAATAACTGTACTCTACGTGCCCTGACGTAAATAACTGTACTCTACGTGCCCTGACGTAAATAACTGTACTCTACGTGTTCTGCCGTAAATAACTGTACTCTACGTGTTCTGACGTAAATAACTGTACTCTACGTGTTCTGACGTAAATAACTGTACTCTACGTGCCCTGACGTAAATAACTGTACTCTACGTGTTCTGACGTAAACAACTGTACTCTACGTGTTCTGACGTAAACAACTGTACTCTACGTGTTCTGACGTAAACAACTGTACTCTACGTGTTCTGACGTAAACAACTGTACTCTACGTGTTTTGACGTAAACAACTCTAGTCGAGGAGCTTTGAGTTCACTGGGATGCCTGAATGCTTCTGATGTTGATCATTGAAGGTAATTTGCTTTTGACTCGACCTCGTTTCGAAGTGACCAATCAATTCCTCTTTCATAAATCTTCTGGAAGTTGCATCAATTGAGCATCGGACGGTAACATTTCGCTCGGCCGCAGCGACCAGCTGCCCTGTGCGTCGTGCCGCAGATGGCTCCTGTAATTGGTTCGCCAGCTGCTGGCTCACCAGCTGTTGTTTCACTGCCCGCGTCCAGGCAACGAAGTGAAGTGCGCTCTGAATCTGTTTCAATCATCGACTACTGACTTTCCGGGGGGACCGTTTGCTTGATTTCTTGTGGTGATTGTGACGTGGCGATTGGTTTCTTGTGGTGTTTAGGACGGGATGCTTGATTTCTTGTGGTGATTGTGACGTGGCGATTGGTTTCTTGTGGTGTTTGTTACGTGGTGCTTGATTTCTTGTGGTGATTGTGACGTGGCGATTGGTTTCTTGTGGTGTTTATGACGGGATGCTTGATTTCTTGTGGTGATTGTGACGTGGCGATTGGTTTCTTGTGGTGTTTATGACGTGGCGATTGGTTTCTTGTGGTGTTTATGACGGGATGCTTGGTTTCTTGTTGTGTTTGTAACGTGGTGCTTGGTTTCTTGTGGTGTTTGTGATGTGGTGCTGAGATTTGAGGTGTTTGTGATGTGGTGTTTGTGATGTGGTGCTTGGTTTTTGTGGTGTTTGTGATGTGGTGCTTGGTTTTTGTGGTGTTTGTGATGTGGTGCTTGGTTTTTGTGGTGTTTGTGATGCGGTGCTTGGTTTTTGTGGTGTTTGTGATGTGGTGCTTGGTTTTTGTGGTGTTTGTGATGTGGTGC